>CALYLW010001497.1:12500-122500 GCA_944989445.1 Ampullaceana balthica | reverse complement strand
AGCATCTTTGCTACTTGTTGTGTTGTGAATCTTTTCCCTTTTGCGTTGTTACTCTCACTCGTCACTCCGTTGTTGTTTGTTGAGAAGAAGACCTCCAAACACATTACAGCCTGCTAGTAAGTATATAGTTCCACTTAACTCACTCATGATAAAGAATTATCCTTTTCACCAATACCCCCCAAAAAAAACACAAATACTCATTCCTCCAAATCCACAACACTACGAAGAATATTAACATAGAAACGTCACACGAGACTTTCCGAGTTGATAGAGCGATATCTAGAGAGAGATGCCAAGAAGCATTGTCACATGTGAAAAAAACAAATAGACTATCAGCTTATGACTCATAAAGAGTCTAGTTGTAAATAATGATGTACTTATAATTATAACATATATGCACAACCACACATGACGTAAGCCACGTCTAAATACATACTAACACACCTCGACGTATCTACGAGCCTCCTCGCGACGCAATACTATGCCTCGCTTGCAATCTCGGTAAAGGCAGACCCGCTTCTGAGTGTGTATACATATACACGCTAAGAATAGTGTATACAAGTTACACTCTATTTAATCTCTGAAAAATAGTTTCCTCCCGTTAAACAACACCACATCTGCCGTGCCAAAACGGCATTCGAGACCGACTGAGTCAAGACTGATATCAAATAAATTATAAATGTTTTATAATTTACTAGACGCCCTGCGGCGTAGCATACGCCGCAGACTTGCTCATGGATAGTTCTTTTACCCCTTTAATGCACTTTTTAGGGCGCTTACGGCGCCGACCTTTTACAAAAGCCCAACTAACTTGTCCTTGTTTGATCAATACGAAATATTAAACTTTCTGAAATGCACACAAAGTATTTTATAATAGGGGTTGTAGGTGTTTTTAGATGTTATAATTAACCATCATCAAACCCTCTTTTTACATTGTTCCCTTTTTCCAAAATTAAAATATCAGCGAAAACAATGACGTCATATAATTTTTTTTTGCAGCGCATATTTAATTTGCACACCTTTTGATGCATTGGTGCAGTAATTTGGTGCGCTGCTTTCTAAAATTAGTATCTGTTGAACATACTTGCAGCTTGGTGTCTCGCAGGGTCCGACCATGAAAAGAATTATATATATAGATAGATTGCAAACGAAATGTTGAACTTTTAATTACTTGGAAGTAATTAACATTTGATTCAAACCAAACGTTTACACATTATTAAAATATATCCGACGGATTTATATTTCCATTTCATGAAATTAGATGAAGTTTCTCTTTCGCCCACCGGTGCCTTCGCCGTTATAAACACACAACCGGACGGCGATTTCACGCACCTAGGCGAAAAAGGGGGGGGGGTCTACATTGAAATTTGTGACGTGGGGGGAGGGGCGTTAGAGAAATGTGACGTCACATCAAAACTCCCAACTTTAAATAAAAGTTCAACTTAAATATCTGATTTGTTACGCGGTGTTTTACATGACTTCCCACGTGTTTATGATATTAGAACGTAGGCCTACACTAAATAAATACTTAAATGACAAAAAAGTGATTTTAAACATGCTCTTTTTCAAATAGAAAATACAGCTGTTATGGGGGGGGGTGCAAAACTTTGTGACGTCATATTGGAGGGGGTGGTCTAAGTTTTTGTGACGACGAGGGAGGGAGGTAGGGTGAAAAATCTGCCAAAATCGCGCGACGTCATTTATGGACGGCCCTTCTCGGGGCCGTCCGTAAATGACGTTACGCACCTAGAGGGGGAGGGGTCGACCATTTGTGACGAAGGGGATGGGTAGTTTAAGAAATGTCATGGCACACCCAAAACGCGTAACTTAAAATAAAATGTGTAGTTAAATATTTGTTTGTTTTTAATTTATTTAATGACGTTTTACATGCGCTTCGCGCGTGTTACGATATTCAAGTGCAGCCTTACACTAAATATATACTTAAATGACAAAAACAAAGTTAGTTGAAACATGCTAATTTTCAAATTAAAAAATGTTGTGTTTTGTTTAGGGTGGAAGGGGCATTTTTGTGACGTAATATTGGAAAAGTGTGGGGGGTCTAACTTTTAGTGACAACGCGTGACGTAGGGGGGAGGGGGGTGAAAAATCGGCCATAATCTCGAGACGTCATTAATGGACGGCCCCAAAGCTTTGACAAAAAAAAATAATAATACTTTTTTTAGATTTTAAATTCCGCATTTTCAAATATTTTAGTGCGCATTTTGACGTGACGTCACATTTCTTAAACACCCCCCCCTCGTAACAAATGCGTAACCCCCTCCCCCACCCCCATTTTAGGCGTGTGACGTCATTTATGGACGGCTTCAAAGAGTAAAACCAATATCTTCTGACTCCGGCTTAAAATTATTTTTTTCAAAAGTGTGGTGGGGGGGTGGGTGAACGAATTCGTACGTACGCATGGGGAGGCGAAAATGTACGGGATGCAACGGGGGGAGGGGGGTACAAAAATTACAAATTTTGTGTGTACGTAATATTTAGATGGCCCCTAGGTACAAAATGATATAAGATTTTTATGAACTAAGGTGAGGTGACAGTTTTGTGGGAAATCTGTTTAAAATGTATGAAATTTGTGGTGGGGGGGGGGTAATAAAAATCACCTATCATAGGCGTCATCTGGTTCACCGACGAAACGGCCCCGGACTAATAGATGGACTAAAAGTAAAATGTCCAATCAAATATTAAATTCGTATTTTTACTCACCTATTCAGTGTCAGGTTTTGCTAATAATAAACAATAATAATGACATCACAATAGTGAATTTAATAGCCTTTGCGGGAAATGGTACCAATCGCGGCTATTTGTTGACAAGAAACAATATAATAACATCACATGATATAATTTTACCACTTTATTTAAGAGTGAAACATTTTTTAAAAGCTTAAAATGAAAAAATAAATAAATTTTTTGTTGAAAAATGTTAACAATTTGTCTGGGGCCGTTTTGAAGGGTCGCCGCGTCATCTATTATACACTTTGGCCAGCTCTGTTTGGCATAAAATGAGATGTTTTCGATTTAAAGTGAAATTATACAAGAAACATCGATCACACTACATATGTATACAGTAAATGGACCCCTAAAATAGGACTTTAAACAAGGACATTATTAGTTTGTAAAAAAAATGAATAAATCCGGCCCCTGGCCTGGCTTCAGGAAGTGATTCGGCGCCTATGGTATTGAATTGAACAATAATAGCGCAAATTAAAAATTTACAATTTTATTACACTTTAATTTTAATTAAACGATGCAATACCCTCATCACACTTATTCATTTGTTTACTTTTAATTAGAATATTGCCCAACATTGATAAGTTACTAGAAATTAATCAATTACATGTATGCACTTAAATTGTTTTTCCGTGAAAATCAGTCACATAAACTAAGGTTGATTCTGTCTAGTGTATGTAGATAAATTATATCTGGCATGAAATGTTCTTGGGCTGTAGGTGCATTATAAATTATACGGCTGTGTATTTTGTATGCGACACTGAGATGTAGCTGGATTTAGAGCCGACGGAGGAAGGAGAACGTTTTTAGCACCACATTCTCCTGGGTAAAAACAACCCGCATTTAGTCCATTATGTTGCCCTCCATATAAAAAGAAAAATGTGTCGTCTAAGTCTAAGGCTCCCATCTTGTGCTTCTGATAGAACATCTCTCTCTTGGGCTTTCCTGGCATGCATTTTGAACTCAGCAACAGCTGTTTTGATGACTACAAGAGAAAATTACATTTTTAAAAAAGGGGCCGTCCATAAATGACGTCACGCGATTTTGGCCAATTTTTTACCCCCCTCCCTCCCCCTCGTCACGCGTCGTCACAAAAGTTAGACCCCCCCCCCTCTAAAAATACGTCACAAAGCTTTGCCCCCCCCCCTTTCCAAAAAAAAACAACCTTATTTTCTATTTGAAAATAAGTATGTTTCAAATCACTTTTATTGTCATTTAAGTATTTATTATTTATTTAGTGAAGATCTAAATTGTAATATCGTAACCCACGTGAAGCATTTTTTTCAAAACGTTTAACCGGCCTTCAAAAAACGAACTGTGTTAACATCCTTAGATTATATTTTATTTTAATGAATACAAATTAAACATTGACTATTAATCATCACGGCTAACGTCTTTGCTTAGAAAAAAAATATTTAAAAATAACATTTTTTAAATGTATTTTTAAAAAATCCCTCAATTGACTGACGGGCATCCCGTAAGAAAGAGGTCGGCAATTATAACCTCATCTGGGGTCAAAAAGGGAATTCTTGGGGGTAATGCATACTCATTTGGGACATAAAACATCCACTACAATCCACTAGATATATTAAAATACGTCATGTGTACGTGTACGCTTGGAACATATGCCCATTATTGAACCGGTTCCTTCCAGAAAATGCATTTTTTAAAAATATGACAACTATGTAGATTTCTTACCTACGTACTATAGGAAGACACCTAAATCTACCCTACTTTCATTTATATTGACACGAGTGACAATAATCTTAATCCACGTGACTTGACTGTATCGAGTATCCTTTCTGTGATATTTAAAATTAATACCTTCAAAACTGAGCTAAGAAGAAAAGTTGTTTTGTGCTCATCTCGAATTGCAATGTCAAGAATTTGATGCATTAAATAAAGTTAATGAATACTTGACAACTTTAAAATGGGCTCATTTATCATTATATCTAGAATGGCCAGGGGTGTTTGACCAAAAACCAACCGAACAATTATATCAAACTTAAAACTTTTATAATTCTATCAAATAGATTCCACGCCCCCCCCCCACATTTTTTTAAAAAGAAAAAGGATATTCCGTGACGTTTTGACTTAAAATATCTACACATAATCCTATTCTGATCATTTTTAGACACTTGTCATGCTTGTAAAACTCACCGATAGCATTTTTTTTTGCTAACAACGATCTCCCCATATCCACGAGTCATGTGAGCAGTACCTAGAGTCTGTTAACGCACACATAAACTTGTATTATTTGGGATAACGGGCAAAAAAGTTCGCCGACGGAGCTGCGGTTACATCACAAATGCTTTGATGTCAACATCAAACGATACAGTGTAACAATTTTATTCGTTATCTTGTGAGTTCTCAAACTTAAGGATTATAATTAGATTTCCTTTTCGTCTCTTGATAGCTTAGGGGCCGTCCATAAATGACGTCACGCACCTAGGGGGGGGGAGGGGGATCACACTTTTGTGACGATGCGTGACGAGGGGTAGGGAGGGGGGTTGAAGAAATGTGACGTCACATCATAAAGGGTAACTTTAAATAAAACTTCCACTGAAATATTTGGTCCCTTACAATTTATTAAATGACATTTTTTCTTTAAAAAAAAATCAGTGCTTCTTAATGTGCCGGTCGGTAGGCCATCAGACGCTGGTTGGCGTAAGCTATCAAGACACGAAAATTAAATCTAATTATAATCCTTAAGTTTGAGAATCCACAAGATTACATATGAAATTGTTACACTGCGTCGTTTGATGTTGACATCAAAGCATTTGTGATGTAACCGCAGCTCCGTTTGGTTCTCTCATGGCAGGAGTCGTCCAAATTTTTTGCCCTTTACCCCAAAATATACAAGTTTATGTGTGCGTTATCCCCCCCCCCAACCCTCAGAGTTTAGGTCCTGCTCACATGACTCGGGGATTTGGGGGAGCGTCGTTAGCCACCCCCCCCCCGAAAATGCTACTGGTGAGTTTTACAAGCATGACAAGTGTCTAAAAATGATCTGAATAGGATTATGTGTAGATATTTTAAGTCAAAACGACACGGAATATCCTTTTTCTTTAAAAAAAAGTGGAATCTATTTGATAGAATTATAAAACGTTTTAAGTTTGATATAATTGTTCGAGGGTTTTTGGTCAAACGCCCCTGGCCATTCTAGTCTTCTAGATCAGTGCTTCTCAAAGTGGTGGTCCGCAGATGTTCTCAAAAAAAGGACAGAAAAAATTGTCAGTGCATGGAAAATAGTGCACCGCCGACTGGCGCAATGGAAAAAATTCCTGCCGGTCCACCATACTAAAAAGTTTGAGAAACACTGTTCTAGATATAATGGTAAATTAGTCCATTTAAAATTAGTCAAGTATTCATTAACTTTATTGAATGCATCAAATTCTTGACATTGCAATTCGAGAGGAGCACAAAACAACTTTTCTTCTTAGCTCAGTTTTTAAGGCATTAATTTTAAATATCACAGAAAGGATACTGCATACAAACAAGTCGTGTGGATTAAGATTATTGTCACTCGTGTCAATATAAATGAAAGTAGGGTAGATTTAGGTGTCTTCGTATAGTACGCAGGTAAGAAATCTATATAGTTGTCAGAAACCGGTTCAATAATGGGCATATGTTCCAAGCGTACACGTACACATGACGTATTTTAATATGTCTAGTGGATTGTAGTGGATGTTATATGTCCCAAATGAGTCTGCATTACCCCCAATAATTCCCTTTTTGACCCCATATGAGGTTATTTACCTCTGTTCGTCGACCTCTTTCATACGGGATGCCCGTCAGTCAATTGAGGGATTTTTAAAAAAAATACATTTTAAAAATGTTATTTTTAAATATTTTTTTTTCTAAACAAAGACGTTAACCGTGATGATTAATAGTCAATCTTTAATTTGTATTCATTAAAATAAAATATAATCTAAGGATGTTAACACAGTTCGTTTTCTGAAGGCCGGTTAAACGTTTTTAAAAAAAGCTTCACGCGGGTTACGATATTACATTGTAGATCTTCACTAAATAAATAATAAATACTTTAATGACAATAAAAGTGATTTGAAACATACTTATTTTCAAATAGAAAATAAAGTGTTTTTTTGTTGTTTTTTTAAGGGGGTGGGGGTGGGGGGGGGTCAAAGATTTGTGACGTATTTTTAGAAAGGGGGGGGGTCTAAGTTTTTGTGACGACGCGTGACGAGGGGGAGGGGAGGGGGTATACCCCCTGATGGCATACCGACCGGCACATTGAGAAGCCCTGATTTAAAAAAATTTTAAAAAAAAATTCATTAAATAAATTGTAAGCCACCAAATATTTCAGTGGAAGTTTTATTTAGTTACCCTTTTGATGTGATGTCACATTTCTTCAACCCCCCTCCCTCCCCCTCGTCACGCATCGTCACAAAAGTCTGACCCCCCCCCCTAGGAGCGTGACGTCATTTATGGACGGCCCCAAAGGAGAAAAAAGACAATTGATACGTAACAAATATTGGTAAAGGGGCAGGGGCGAAAATAAATTACTTCTTCATACTATTTATTTAATCTATTATTGTTGCTATTTGATCAGACAAGGTGGCGTTTTTAGGGGTAAATCCATAAATAAGAGATTTCCAAAGCAGAAATTGTGATAGTGATGTAGATGAAAAAAAGGCAACTTGTGTTTGGTACTTGAAGTAATAAATTATAACTCATTGAAAGTTCCGAGGCAATATGAAGCCAAAGTGGGCGTTACCCTGGTCTTTAGACTTCAGGTAAGCAACTGCTGGCAATGCAGAGAGGTGAATTCTATTGTTGTTTATTTTAATGACTCGCATACATTATTTTGATCGTCATATATGCCTCAAAATAATCATTTTTGGAAGAATAATAAATATATTTCATTAGAGAAAACGCATATATCAAAGGACTTGTGCAAGATAAAATATTTCAGTTTAGGTTCGATCTTCTCTCAGCTGTTTCCCGTAGAGTGATGTCATAATTTCTCATGGGAACCAATGAGACTAAGTCGTTAGCTGTGACCTCCATGCGCAAGCACCCTCGTTTTGGCGTGGAGAGATCGGCCATTTTGTTGGCAGAATAGAGTTTTACAGCAAAATAATCATGAAGTTTGTGTGTGAAGATTTTATTGGATCAATATGAAATGGATAAAAACGAAATTTCATACAGTTCAGATCATCATCTTTTCATCGTGGTCGCTGGATAGAGCTGCGATCACGAAATATAACAACCAGTTTCAATAGTTTTGAGCCAATCTTAGCCCTAGCGACCCGTTTCCGGGCTCGATCGACTAGTGACAACAAATCCTCTCGTCTTCCTAAATTTAACTTTTCTCTCGGTCTAGCTCTATTGAATTTGTAAATTTTTAAACCTACTGAAGGAATTATAATTTACGTATGATAAACTTGAACGCTTTCCCCATCCTGTAGAGCTAGCTAACTATAACTATTCAAGATGTCTGCAAACGCAAGAGTACCACCAGGTCCACTTCAAACAGTTCATGAGTCAGTGTCAGTGGTACCTGATCGTCCCGATCGGCATGTGGGTTCTTTAAAATCGAAAGAGGTAAACTGACTATTATATAAAAGGCTTCTGATTACTTTTTTTACTCATCTTTCTTAATTCAAAAAGGGTATACCTTCAAAAGGTTGGATCATTACCTTAATTCAGTGCCACCTACACTGAAATTTAGCCTTTCAATTTAAGACATTGTTTAGTCATAGTATAGTATAGTCATAGTCACTTATTTATAGTCATACATACTTTACATAGCATTATGATTCATTATCAATCAGCAATCACTTATTAATATTAAACCGTCCCTTTTGTAGTATAGGTCTAGTCTTGATACTTATACTTATAGTTATAGTATAGTCTGATAGTGATAGTATAGTCAGTACTGTTGGTAAATGATACTAAATGTTAGTCATAGTCTGCTGAGTCTGCTGTCCAAATTTATTTAAGCTTGGCTTTGGGAAATGTATGCCAATTAGACCTAATAATCAATAAGCCTAATTATAACTAAATTTTACCTGATCAAATCAAAGGACTGTAGGCTTACACATACTTACTTACACTTACATGACCATAGTCTAGAGTCCAGTATATCAGTATATGATATATGCATGCTGCATAGGCAATTTATTAAGTTAGTAGTAAACTAAATAATAATAACACTGTCTGAAGTGTCTGGCAAAAAATCAGTAATAGAATAGATTTTTATAGACTAGATGTTCAGAAGATACAGTTAAATATGACTAAGCATGGGGCGTAGCTTAAAGTTAATTATGTTTAATGATTATAAATAAATTTACATATGATTATCGGCCTAAGTATTATATATGCTTGAACCTAGCCACAATTTTAATTCTCTCATCACTGTGTTTTTTTATACTCATGACTCCTTGTGACTGATATACCTATAATGAATTGGCTGAGCTAGAAGTGTGTTGATATTTTGCTCTTAGCAGAGCCCATTCACAATTCATTCTGGTAGGACTGCATGTATTGTCTGTTGAATTCAGCATATTTATTGTATTACTCTATGAAGAAAGAGATAAATGTTATAATTTTAAATTACTTGCTGAATGTAATAACTGTATTGAATCTGTATTGTACATACATCAAGATGCTCTCACACACACACAAATTAAAGCTCTCTGCATCATGATTATTACATGTTTATCTTGCCCTGCAACTGTGCAATCACTTTGAAATCAACATATTGTCAACTTCAGCGCCCTTCACATCCCCCACCCCCAATTGTGTGAAGACATCACGGGTCTAACCTACCTATTTGATTGTGTGTGAAATCTGGTGTAATTTTTTCACAACCAGCTTATCTGGCGATCTCACAATCATGCACTATTTGGGTAAACTTACATGTAACTTAAAAAAATTATCCTGAAGTTATGAAAGTCTGTAAGAACCTAATTGATTCTTTAATACTTAAAAAAATATAACTCATTTGAAATAATTGCTTTACTGTTGCTTTGTGTTTTCATTAATGAACTTTCTATAACTAAAGACTAGGATTATCATTGTTTCAGTTTTATAATCTCACCATTAGTCATTATACTTTGAAGTCATTATTAACAATTAACAATGACATTAACAAATTACATTTGTTAAGAGAGATGTGTATGTCCAAGATGCCAGTTTTTCTGCTAAAGCTGGATATTAGGCTTTAAGAACATCTCCGGCTAGCCCCTTCAATTTGGCTGAATCTCAATTTTTATCCAGTCTGCAATTTTTGTGGATTTCCATATTTTAAAAAGTTTTTTTGTGAACTATCAAAATTCTAGTTTTTAACAAACTATATGGAGCGAATACAAATTCGGGATTTAAAATTAAAGCAGAAGACAAACCTCCTTATGCAGACAGCATGACTTACTTTGATTGGGTTGTATCAATGTGTGTCACTAAGTTGATTGTTGCATGATTAAGCATACATATTTTAGTTGAATATTTTTAAAAATTCAGGCATTTTATTGTTAAGGCTTGCTGGCATCCCAGGTACTGGTCAAATTTCTCCATCACTTTAAGAGTGATTATATTTTCTCAAATAAATGGAGGGTTTCCCGTCCCAAAGGCTTTCCCAAAGCACACTTTAAGAGATTGTAAACAGTTAACTGGTGGTAAGAGAAAGATCAGTCTTGTTTAATCTAGACTGGTTAATCTTCACTTCAATTCGTCCATATTTTCCTTTAATGTCACATGACGGGTGTTGCTAAATTTGTTACATTTACATTTTTTTGTTGGTTCTGAGAATGTAAGGAAAAATACCTAAATACCTGTCTACCACAAATGGACTGATAACCTGTGGGTTTTCTTTTTTTTCCTAACCAGTCCTCAAAAACGAGCGGTCTTCACAACCTAAAATTTTTCACTGCACTGATTTGTCATGATTTATTATACTATTTTTTTTGTGGGGAAAGACTTAAGAATTTTTCAAAGGATTTCTATGATGTAGCTAAACAAAATGCAGTACTAAATTTTTGTAAAGCAATTTTTAAAAACTATAGATCATGAGAAAGTATAGTTTTGTTTGTCTTTTAGTGCTTCACCTTGGAGCTTTCCAGTAATTCTCTTATTTTGATAAGATAATAAATTTTTAATGTATTTTTAAGTCTACTTTCTTTATAACTTCACATTATCTGGCTTTTGGAGTAAAAATTTTTTTTTAAAAATGAAGAAATTGTGGTTTATGTCTTTTTCTTAAACAGGAAAACTCAATGACTAAATGCTTTGATTCCACATTACTTCTGGCATTCTAATTAATTTGATGGAATGGATCCATCCTAAATTTTTAAAACTATATTATATGTAGTCATTACAGATCCAAGATTTTTATGACAACCATTTATATTTTTTAATTAAAAATTGTTTGTTATATTTCATATTAGAACTCTGATGAAAACACCACCACACCATCGTCAAGGGCACCACCCTCCAGATCTAGGGCAAATGATGAACCTCACATAGGAAAATACCGCCTAATAAAGACGATTGGAAAAGGAAATTTTGCAAAGGTGAAACTGGCAAAACATGTTCCGACAGGAAGAGAGGTAACTGAAACAAAATAACTGTTATTTTTCTTTTCTATTTTAGTGTTTATTATGTGCAATGAGTCATTTTAAAAAATAGTTTGACAGCAGTTCCACGCCAATTTTGCACACAATTGTCACATTTAAAATTTGTTATCAAAATTTAAGAAGTATAAAGTCTTGATAATTGCTAGATTTTACCTGTAGTGTAAAGCAAACAATATTGTGACTTATCATACAATGACTGATTTTGTGTCATGTAAACTCTAGATAATAACTATTTTAAATTTCTTTTTAATTCTCATTTAGTTGTCATTGATTCTGGATAAATTTCTTTTTTAACAGGTAGCAATAAAGATTATAGACAAAACACAGTTGAATCCCTCAAGTTTACAAAAGGTATGTAAATGAGGTTCACAAAACTCATGTAAACACAATGTAAAAAGAATTACATAATATAAATATGTTTTTATAAGCGAAATGTTTAGACTCTTAATCTTAGCATATTGTTCCTTTTGACCTTTTTTCATTAGTTTCACTCTAAATTCTTATTAAGTTTCAATTTAGAAGGATAAGTTGTGTTAAAATTTGTTTCACAGCTCTTTCGAGAAGTGAGAATTATGAAGCTGCTGGACCATCCCAATATAGGTTTGTTTTAATTTCTACCAAAACATTTTTTTATGATTCTCGGTTTGTTTTAATTTCTACCAAAACATTTTTTTTATGATTCTAAGTGGTTAATTGAAATTTAAAAAAATTGTTTCTTTTATCATAACTTTTATGAAATATTGCTTAAAATAAAAAAAAATTAGTTTACAGTAGAAATAATAAAATGACTGGCTCAATCTCCTTAAAAACAATATATTTTTTGTACATCAGTGTAATTTTTGCTATTTTTATTTAATAGAGAGAAGGACCATGTTGAGATTTGATGTTTGTAAATAAAATAAAAATAGATGATCAAACAACACTCAAATTCACTATAAAATGCTTGGACAGAATGTTTATCAAAGAGAAATCATTACTAATTGGAAGAAAGTAATTGAAAACAAATTAAAAAACAAACTGGGTTTTATAAATCATTAACCCAAACAAAATGTCTTTAAAATTATCATGGGCACATGAGGGTCTTCAGCATCAACTTTTAACTATGAATAATTAAAGCAAAAATGAGGAAGGTCCAACATTTGCTCAGGGGAAACTCTTATATCCTGTCAAAAGATTATTTAAAATCACACTTGTAGCCCAAATAGAAACTTAAAATCTGTTTACCCGCACTTCCCCTTATTGATGGCCACTATCCATTAATTCATCCATTCCTGTGGCGCTACAGCCAATTTATGGCTTGGGCCTGCCTCCCCACCTCATACCACTCAGTCCTAATCAATGCCTTTCTTCTCTTGCATTGAATGCCCATTTGTTGTAGATATTTCTCTACATCATCCATCCAAGCCTAGGTCTTCCCTTGGACCTTTTCACCTGGGATTTTGGTGGTACACTTCTCTTTCATTTCAAATTCTTTCTAAGTGTCCTGCCCAGCGCAGTCTGCCCTTTTTTATTTCTGCATTCATCGTGGGATCCTGATATAGACTGCACAGTTCTATTGGTGGCTACTATGCTGATTATATTTTTATAAATTTAATAAATATCAGTTTAAATTTTCTAAGTATAGTGTATTTATACATTTGAAATTATGGTGTATACTTTCTGTATCTTTTAGTGAAACTTTTTGAAGTCATTGAAACAGAAAAGACTCTTTACCTTGTCATGGAATATGCAAGTGGCGGTAGGTAGTATTTGTTTAATTGTGATAATGTAATTGCTTTTTTTTTATATATATAAAAAACCAAGTTGGCACCTGAAGTTTTCAATAACATAAATTTGTGGGGTTATTGCAGGTGAGGTTTTTGATTACTTGGTAGCTCATGGAAGAATGAAAGAAAAAGAAGCAAGAGCAAAGTTCCGACAGGTAAATATATTTTTATCATTTGTCCTCAGAAAATTTGAAGTTCTTGTATGTTAGAATAACTATTTTTTTACATTTTATGATTAACTATTTCTTATAGCCATTTAATTGATAAAACAAGGATTTCTTTTGTTTTAACTTGAGCGATTCTTCCAAACAGATTGTTTCTTCTGTGCAGTACTGTCATCAAAAACACATAGTGCACAGAGATTTAAAGGTAAAGCATAATTTATTAGTTATAACAGTGTTGAATACATCTGTTAAAATAGTTCTTGTTTTTAAATATTATCTTGGTAATTATATTAATACAAAAAATTAATGATTATAAAGTAATTTTTAAAAGTGTCATTTGCTTAAGAGTTTAGCTTATGTTAACTTGGAACTTAAGCTTATCAAAATTTAGTTAAAACTTTAAAAATACTGAATAAAAAAAGACCTTCATCAATTACTCACTCCATAAATAACGGCTTAACCAGTTAACTCTTTTTCTCTGGAATTATTTTCTTCATTTTGACGGAATTATCTATTCTGGAAATTTTTCGCGGGCTACCATGTTATCTTAAATGTTAATCGCTTTTTTATTATTTAACAGATAATGATATATTTTGTATTGAATTAAAGGGAAAAGAATGATGTTTTCAGGCAACACATACTCACGACTTTATTTTCATAAAATATTATGATTTGTTTTTAGGGAAAATTAAAAATTTAATTTAAAAAAACACCACATTTGTTTTACAAAACCTCATTCAAAGTCACAAAAATTTAGATTTTTATCCAAAATGTAATAAAATGCTGTTTTATCTGAACTATATTCATATTTACAGCAAACAGAAATAATTTCACATTAAAAAAACAAACAAATAAAACATAAGAGCTCGATATCCATGGTCACCCATATAGGAAAATAATAGGAAAATTTAACTGTTTACAATGGAACTGGAATGTCTGGAAGCTATACTATATACAGTGGGACCCGGTTAAGTCGACTGCCTTGGGGTATGAAAAATGGCGCCGAGATAACAGATCGAGTTAAACGAAAACCAATATGGCGGCAAAATATTAACTTGCGCTTGAATTTTTTTTATATACATGATGTGCGTTAATTAGTGATGGGACGATTAATCGGAATATCGGGACCCTATTTCTTCACTCTTTCCTAAGGTTGTTAAGACCGTTCGTTTTTAAGGACCATTTAAGTTTAAATATAACCCTATATTGCGTAAGCGCAATTTTTTTCACCTACTACATAGCTACATGTATAACGAATTCATATACTCCTGCCCACCACACAGCGCGCGCGCCCGCGTGCATGCGCAGGGTCCGCTGGTGACTTGCGTGACTTTCCTTAACAGCTACACAAATAAATAACCCACCTCGTCCTCTCAGCTTACAATGGACTCCTTCGGTAGCTTGAGTGCTAATCAGACTAACCAACAACAATGGTGTGGGAGATTGAGTGGGGTGGGTAAACTGTCTGTAGTCTGTTATATTATATATTTTAAAATCTGGGGAGCCTTGTTTATAGTAAGCACCCTATGATTTTGGTATCGTCCCATCACTAGCGTTAATAAATGAGAATGTACATGCACATGTTTTTGGAGGTTATTTTTACACAAAGGCGTTGCCGTTATTTGTTTGTTTATCAGACTATCATGACCTATATATGACTCATGACAAAAAAGCAAACTCTTCTCTATAAAAAGGCACTAAAATAAATTAGGAACTCCTTTTGAACCTTCAACTTTGACACGTTTTAATTAATTCTAACCAATAGTTAAATGGCTTTTGCACACTGCCACTTCTTAATGAATAAAACAATGAGAACAAAGCAGTAGTAATAGAGTCAAAATGAGGTTGAAGGATGAATGGTTGCCAATGACAACAAGTCTGCATATGATACATTTTGTTATTCCATACGAAACGAAATGTTTTAGACATGCGATTCTGCGTGCATCTTTGCTATTCAATTACTTATTACTCGGCATCGGCATCACTTACGCGGCCGATTGCCGAGTATCTCAGAGTATACGAAAATCAGCAGATGCAGAGTAGCCAAACCGATCAGTTCAGCCCTATCGATAAGTAACATTTTCAAAAGCTGGCGATTTAAGTTAGTAACACAGTGCTGAGAGCTTAACGCAAGTGGGCTGTGACGTCACCAGCAGACCCCCGCAAGGCCGAAATTCGATGCGTGGCCTTGGTAAAAAAAAATCGATAACTAACATTTTCAAAAGCTGGCGATTGGCATAGTACCAGAAGCAACACAGCGCTGAGAGCTGAACACAAGCGGGCTGTGACGTCACCAGCAGACCTAGCGCCCTTGGTTATAAAAAATCACATCTAACATTTTCAAAAGCTGGCGATTGGTCATGGGGATCGAGATAACCACAGCTAAGTGACAAATTTGGCCCTCTTTTGTGCTCGAGGTATTAGGGTTCCGCGACTTAAAGTAATCGAATTAACCGATGAGAAAATGCAAAGTCAAGAGAGAATTTGGCGGTTCCAAATAAAAAAATGTCGACTTAATAGAGTTGACGAGTTATCCGGGCTCGAGTTAAGTGGGCTCTACTGTATATAAAAATTCCTGAATAGTCATAACTTTTCCAGACTTTCAAGGCCGTAAAAAAATTTTAAAAAGAATTCCCGACTTTTTCCCGTTTTCCTGACTTAGTGGGAACCATGGTTATATTTAAACGGTCCTTAAAAACGAACGGTCATTACAACCTTAGGAATGAGTGAAGAAATATTAGGATCCTGATATTCCTATACATTCCGATTAATCGTCCAATCACTAAATAATGCACATCATGTACATAAAGAAATTTCAAGCACATGTTAATATTTTGCCGCCATATTGGTTTTCGTTTAACTCGATTATCAGAATTCGACCTACAACAGTGATGACGTGTATATTATATATTTACTGGAATATTAAGAAAATGATTTGATTTCACCGTCACACGCACGTTAGTCACAGTCACGGATCTTACTGGTAACAAAGCAACAACAAACTTTTAAGAGAATAATAATTTTTTATTTAATTATATAAAATCCATCGTCGATTCTCCATACAAACCTTTTTTTTCTTTTCTAAAGATATTCGTTTATCTTAAAAAATAAAATGATTAATGCATCAGAAAATGAATTAAGTTTAATAATCATATAACATGCACTGCGAAATAATGACGATTAAAGACAGCTAACGCGATTTTCGAGTACCTCTGGTGAATACATTCTCGATAGAGGCGTGTCATTACCGTGTCAAACTAATTCACACACGGATCAAAAGTGAAACAAGATAAAAAAAACCATTCGGTAATCCGTATTGAAATCTCGTAAAATCACACAATAGCCGGAAGTCTCGAGGAAAGCGAGATTTTGATGCTTTTTAAACTAAAAATGCGAGTGTGCGTCGCTAAGCGAACAGAACGGGGATCTAGCTAACCGACGTTAAGTTGCAAATTTGGCACTATTTTGTGCTCGAAATATTAGGGCTCGGCGACTTTAAAAAATCGAATTTACCTTTGAAAAAATGCAAAGACAAAGAGAGAATTTGGCGGTTCCAAAAAAAAAGGTCGACTTAATAGAGCTGACGAGTTAACCGGGCTCAAGTTAAGTGGGTCCCACTGTATTCCTTTTAATTTTCTTGAATTTTTTTATTTTCCTCTCTTTAAAAAAAATCCAGGCAGAGAATCTTTTGTTAGACAGTGACATGAACATCAAAATTGCAGATTATGGTTTTAGCAACGAGTTTACACCAGGCAACAAGTTAGATACATTTTGTGGGAGTCCACCATATGCAGCACCAGAGCTTTTTCAAGGTTGGACATTTTATTAATTTATTTAATAAGTTCATATAACTATGAGAATTGCTGACCTGTTTACATATAAACATTCTCTGTAGCAACTACCTTTTTAAGCTTAAGAATGCACTACAATGAGCCTTAAAAAGATTTGCAACACAGTTATTTTAGTTTGGAAATACAACACAAAGATATACAACCCTCAGATAGACAGATGAAAACACTTTTGTTATATTATATTCAAGAACAAACATACAAATTCTCGTTCTTACCATCTGGAATTTATGTGTGGAATGGTTTTTGCCTGAAAAAAAACAGGAACAGTAACACTCTATAAACATTTAAAACTCTAGAAAAATGCAAGATGTACACATGATGATGATGAAGATATAGCATGGATTCGGGTAGGAGACAATAATCTGTATATAGAAGAAGCGTCTGTAATAGGTAAGATAAGTTATACCAGGGGTGGCCAGACCTGTAGTTACTGAGAGCCATTTTAAAAATTAGAAAAAATTGTTGCGAGCCACATTGAAGCACTATGAGTCGCAACCACATTCACAATGAAAAATTCCTTTTGTGATTCATTTTGAAAAATTATTATTTTATTTTAATTTAGTGATTTAAACATTTCAAGGGTAACTTCATATTTGTTACTTAAGTAACTGTAATGCATAAAATATTTCTTCAACATAAGGTTAAAGTTAAAACCCTTGAAATGTTTATGTTGAAGAAATATTTTATGCATTACAGTTACTTAAGTAACAAATATTTGAATATGTAAAATTTATGAGTGCATACAGACTCATAATTTTAGTTAACATTAATTGCTGTGATTCTGCTGAGAAGCCTTTGAACTAGCTAGTTGCTTTAAATCTGGTTGGTAGTTAGTGGTGGAGCGAAGTTCTGTCAGAATGAGGTCTCTTAGCGCGAGTAAAATTCCAAGCGATGGTATACCTTACCTCTGTTCAAGTGACACTTTTTTGCTGAAAGCAGAAAGTAGTTCTTCATCTGACATATTCCAGACTGAACTCAGCAAGCTTTTATTTCTAAAAAAAATAGATTTCTTACTTTTTATTATGTTTTTTATTGGAGGAAATTAATTTCAATAATATTGAAAAGCTAACTCTTGATTTTTGCTAGTTTTTAAGTAAGTAATTCATTTTTACAAAATTATGACAAATATGTTAGTTTAAAATAAATAAAATTTAATGTTTAAAATAAATAAAATTAAATAACATGATTTTTTAAAACCAAAATGTTAAAGTGATTTTATAGTTCACTTATAAAATGAGATAGTTTTGTCATGATACTTTACTACCTTTAGTCTCTGGTTACTTCAGGAATACAAAAAAAAATTAAGATAGTTCACAAGGCTATCAATATTTCCTATTCCAAAGGGCAATTTTATCAGCCAAGTATGCCTCAAAAACTTGATAAAATTGGCAATTTAAAATTTTAAAAATTGTTTTCTCCTCTTACAATTAAAGTTTGAGGTAATGGGAGTGAGTTCCATTTGGTAGTTACATACAGAGGACATTAATACTTCTAATACAAAATTATTTTAAAACATAAAACGAAATATGTAATTTACAAATTAAGGATGGGAGCGGGTACACTTTAATCATATATGCACATATAAATATATATATTAGGGCTGCGGAAATTAATTTGATTGATCAAAACTTGATTAAAATTTAAGAAAATGTTTCTAATAGGGTCTCTGGACCCTGGGTAATGTTGTGATGTCCTAACATGAACTTCACACGTCACCCTACACTTAATCCCATCCTTGGACGGTCTTTGTTGCTAGTATATATATATATCATTAAAATTGAAGACTAATGTGATTGTACACATTTTCTGAATTTGTTTTCTTTGTAGTTCAGAAAAACTGAGAGGCTTCATGTATTCAAATTATTCATTTTTCTCAAAATCAATTATTTAAAAAAAATTTATTTACAGTTATATTTTGTTTAAAATAGGAAAAATTGTTTGCAAAATATTCATGAATTGAGAGTGATATAATTTATCATGGATCAAAACTCAATTCAATAACATGTATAATTGTTTTTAGGTGTTAAGGTTTCGCTATAGCTGGTAGATAGTGAGTGGCCCAATATGCCTTCATTGTTACCCGAGTTACATTTTATCAATTTTCTAGTATAGTATGATTGAAATCATTACTTGTCATGACTTTTACTTGTGATAATATGAATGGAAAAAAAACATATTCTAGCCATCTTTTCAAAGCTGGTGTTAATGAAAAGCAGTTCCATGAAAAGGATCTACTAGCATAATAAAACAAATTTTTAATCAATTTTATAACTAAATAAATAGTGTTTGTTTATACACTGGAGAATAACTTAATTTTTAGAATTTTACTTGGAATAGGAAGATATTAAAGATATGAATATTAGTACAAAAAGAAATCAAATGTACACATTTAAACAAAGGAAAGTATATACATTTAATTTGTGTATGTTGCATTTCAAATCTGCCTTTTATTTTTCCTAGGCAAAAAGTATGATGGTCCAGAAGTGGATGTATGGAGTTTAGGTGTGATATTGTATACACTTGTCAGTGGATCTCTTCCATTTGATGGACAAAACCTTAAGGTACATTTCAGTTGAGGTTTCAAGAATCATTTTAATGAGTCTAAAAACAGTAAATATATTTAAAAAAATCATACATTTAGGACAAATTTTACTGATGATAAATATTAACAGAAAGGTATTTTGATATAAAAAGTTGTTAAATATAATTTATTTTAGGAACTAAGAGAAAGAGTTCTTAGAGGCAAATACAGAATACCTTTCTACATGTCAACTGACTGTGAAAACCTTTTAAAGAAGTTCCTTGTTTTAAATCCATTAAAACGGGCGAGCTTAGAGGTAAAATAAAACTTATAATCTTTATAACTATATTCTATTTTTATTTTGTGTACCTTAATTAATAATTGTATTTTTAAATTTGTAAGTTGTACTACAGCCTTAAGAAATTTTTATTAAACTGAAATTTTAATTAAAGAAATGGTAGCTCTACAAAAAAAATATTTGTTTTAAAAAATATTAAAAGTTTTGAATTTCTCTGAATGTTATTCAAAAATATGTTTTTAAATACAAAAAAAAAGAGCTTTGTCTATTTTAATAATCATCCAAAAAAATGATTAATTTATTTTAGTTTAAAAAAAATAATTTTATGCTTAACACGAAAATTCTAACATGAAAATCCGTTAACACGGAATAGTACTGCTGTCCCGACAAAGTACTAGGTATTTTCATAACTCTTTTTTTCATTTGACCTGAAATAAAATTGCTAACTGAAAAGATTTTACTTCTCCAAATGAACACCTGCCAGTAAGAAAGTTGCGGATTTGAATTAAAAAAGAGGCAGTGTCTCTTGAGGAATTGGATTTAATACTGACACAATTCGAGAGCCAGTGAGAGCAGAGATGTTTATTTTATTTTGAACACACATCCTCCTCCTGACAACAGTCTATGCAATTTTTATCCTAAAAATAATTTTTTTTTAAATTCACTATTTAAAAAAAAATGATTAAATTATTACAAGTTTATTAAGTTTTTAATATTTTAGTTTAATATTTTATTGTTTGTTGTTTAATGCATATATGCATACTGCATACATTACATATGAACAAACTGGGAAATGATTTGAAATGAAAATAGTGTATCTAATATGAACTCTAATACATTTTTTAAAAATATTTTTTTTTAGGCATGCAACATAAAATTCTTTTAACGTGATAGATTTCAGTCGCCTCAGTTTCGTGTTAAAAAAGATTTTCACTGGCAGAAAAATTAGAAAGGATAATCCTGTTAGCATTATTATTTAATTAATTTTTTTTAAACTTAAATTTAAAGTTGAAATTTGGGAATTAGCAGCAATTTATTAACTTTTAGCTGGTATCTTTTTGTCCTCAAATCTTTTTCTTACTAGTTTTTTAAATTTTATTTTAAATATTATTTATATTTAAAAATTTTATTATTATTATTATTTTTTTTAATTTTTTTTTAGCAATTTGTATAGGTAATGAATGCTCTTCAAGATGATATGCATTTGTTAACTGCAAGGCAACTCAGACCTGGTTTTATATAATGAAATTCACATTTTCAAAGACAAATTTAACATGTAATTTCCAGGGACTCTGTATAATTTTTTAATTAACATGAAAGTTCCAGAATGAGACAGTAGCTGTAAGACATGTCAAGCATTTACAAGTCCTCACAGTATTATCTATGCTATACTGTTTATTAACTTCAAAATTTATTTTAAAATTTAATTTTTTGTTATTCTTATAGTCTTGCTGTGTGAGTTTAGCAGAAGAATCACCTAAAATTTTTTTTAAAATGTTAACGTTTCTACTGATCAATTACAGGTGGAAAATCAGAAGGTGCAAAAAAAATAATAAAGCAATGTTAATATAGTTTATAAGTAATTGAATTTATCCATTATGTTTTTGTTATAATCAACACTTAAACTCAACTCTCCTTTGAAACAATTTTTATCCCACCCCCTCTTCCACCCATAAGGTAAATAAGTGTATATCTTCCTTTATCATTAAATGTAAATTGATTATTTTTTTAACAAAGTAATGCCCATATATAAACCTCTCTTTGCTGGTTTATGTTTATGAAACTTTTTTTTTAAGTTAAAAAAAAACTTTAAAAAAAAATTAATGAAATGCTTATTTTTGCTTTACGAATAGTGAAGTCTTTTGTCTGCTGATGCACTTCTTCCCTTTATATTGTAACTTCAGACCATAATGAAGGACAAGTGGATGAATATAGGTTATGAAGAAGATGAACTTAAACCATTTGTAGAGCCCCCGCCTGACATAAATGAGCCAATGAGGATAGGTAATGATGTTGGCAAACCTGCCGCCACACAGCCCTTGCGCTCTTGCTTCATCCTTTTGAGCGCTGAATTTTTTTGTTTTTAAAATATTTGAAAATCTGTTGCATAGTTCGTCTACCACTGGATGTCTCCTTGTACCATAACACCTTTTGACCAATCTTTGTCATGTGTTTGTTTTGTAAGGAGGGCCGTTTGCATGGTGCATGCTAGGGTCTTTAAACCTAAGACTGCCACTGTACTGTTAGTGACATGGATTTGGCTTAACTAAATTTTTTGAAAATCAATGTTTTTTTTTACTTCTTCTTCTTGAAAGTAAATGCTATACCAGACAGGGGCAATCTTTACATGTTTGTTTTTACTCACCCAACTTCCTTGATATGCAGTTGTTCCCAGAGGTTAGATGTAAAAGGGCCCTCCTTAATTTTTATTCTCCTGGAAATGTTACCATGTTTTTCTCAGAATATGTTTATTTTATTGCTCAGACAATAATGAAAGACCGCTGGATCAATATGGGTTATGAAGATAGAGAATTAAAGCCATTCAAAGAGCCGTCGAAAGACGAACTAGACTTGCAACGGATAGGTAATTGTTGTGTGACATTCCTTCGCTTGAGATTTCCTACAATTTCTCTTTGGTAACAAAAAAGCATAACAATGCAATTATTTTCATACATTTGTCATTTAGATGATAATGACATAAACATCTATAAGATTATATCATATAGTTGACATAGTGATCAATTGAAAATGTGTGAGCAATTCCGTGGTTACTGTAAAGGTTGCACCCTAGTCTCCAATTGTTATTTACTTTCTAGATGTAGATGACACTAACTGCTTTTAAACTTAACAATAACAACTGCTTCAAGAATATACAGTTTTCCATAATTGTCATCATTGTTTATCATTGCAAGTGACAATTCATAAATTTAAAGTTCTAAGTGAATAGTAATTTTTGCTTTATAAAAATTAAATTTGATTTCAATATTCTGTTATTTTGCAAATATCCTGTAAGTGAATCAATGATATCAATTACATTCAGTCTTTTAACATTGAAATTAAAAATGTATCATTTTTAATACATTTGAAACTAATATTTTTAAGACACTGGACAATAACATAGAAAAACTATTTATTTACAAAATTAAATTATATTTGCAATGAGAATTTGTTTTTAAATATATTTTTTTAAAATGTGCATGTTGCATGACTCTTACTTCAAGAGAACTTGACATTTTCGTATGTGTTTCGGATTTTAATCCATTCTCTTATATCTGTAGAAAACTTTTACTACAGTAAGACATTTCCCTAAAGCATGTTCAAATAAAGTAGCTTTTTCTGTTAGAAGCATTGCTTATGTGTTTGATTTTCCTTTCTGAAAAAAATTCACCAGTCTAATTATCTTTCAGCTAATGATGCAATATTTGTTCATATTTAAACACATTTAGTTTTCTTAATTTGTGATCAACTTATTTTGCACCTCTAAGACTATATCTTTGTTCAATTGTACAAGCAAGCAATGAAGAATTTAGCTTATTAACTATACTTTCCAAGCACTTAGTGAAATAAAGGGCTGTGTTGGTGAATATTCATTACAATTTTCTTGTAAATAATCATTAATTTATGTAAATTAACTCATTTGAGAAAAAGTGACATATTTATTGTCAAGAATGATAATCCTGTGTCAAAATGCAATTAAACAAAACATTTAAGTAAATTAAGCTAAATTTGCTTAAAAGTCTAAATTTGAAACTGATTTTTTCTTTAGACCTCATGTGCAGCATGGGATACGGTCGTAAGGATATTGAGGAATCATTGAAAATGCAAAAGTATGATGATATTCATGCCACATATCTTTTGTTGGGAAGACGAACAACAGACGTAAGTACCTTTGTAAGTGTCATGCTTTTTTTTGCTTAATGTTGTCCGTTTTAGTTTTGTTTAAAGGCCATTTTAAAACTTACCTTTTATCAGTTAAATATAATTTTTAATTTTATTTTAGTATTGTTAATGTTTTCAAAATTTTGAAATAAATTAAATTATTATTTTTTAAATTGTGCTTCATTTAAATTGAAGATGCCATAATCCTTGTTTACTATAGTTAAAAATTTGAACTTAAAATCTGGTCAAAATAAATAGGATTGTCTTAAATACTAATTTTTATGATAATCTATTGTTCCAATAGGATGTGCAAAAAACTTTTTATATGTTCCTAATCTGCATAATCTCATACTAACATAATTACATAATTTTCATCACTGGCATTACTAACAGCTTTTTAGTTTAATAATAAACTGTTAAAATGTTGTTTTAAATATATATATATTTTTCAATTGAAGAAGGATTTTAAAAACATTAATTACTCTCGCAAACTTATAGTAGAGATCTTATAGTACTTTAAGCTATCTCAAGTTTAAAAAAAACTTGTTTTTAAAAAACGAAGGCACTGTTTTATTTTTTAACCTTATCATAAACAATCCTTTTGCATTGATCTTCTCACCACTCCTCTTTATTGCTATAAAAGAAAAAAAATTCATGATGCAACCATAATAAAATTGTTCCAGTTTTCACCCCAGTTGCACAGGCCAGTGTTTCCCAGAGTTGGCATGTAATCACACATCCCTCTCTCCAATTTATTACAAATTTCAAGCAGCTAATTGGAAACAAATAAATAACTATTTATTTGAAAACACAACACACACACACACACACCAAAAAAACCCACCCCAAAAGCAACAAACAAACTTCCCCTAAATCAGTGCTTCTCAAAGTGGTGGTCCGCGGACCGGTGCAGATCCATGGACCATCAGCCGCCGGTCCGCAAAAGTTATCAAGAAATGAAAAATAAATCATACAATCCTTAAGTTTGAGAAACAAGAGAATGTGTCAAATTTTACCCCGCGTCGTCGCTTGATGGTGACATCAAAGCAACTGTGTTCTCACCGCCGGCTCTCTTGTGGGATGCCTGTCAGTCAATTTGGCAATTCGGAAGGTACATGTGTGATATCAATAAAAGGATGACTTGAAGCAAGAGTATGTCTTTTCTAATTCACAACAAACAAATAAACTATAAACTAGTTCTGAATTATTCAAGGCCATTCACGATTACATTGTTGGCAAATGTTTGAATTTAAATATTGCGTTGGTGTGAACGCAAGGCACGGCAGCCATGACTAGGCGGCGTTCTGGAGTTGTTGTCAAGATTAAGGAATAAGAACCATAGTGCAAGTTAACCCATCGTTTTATTCACCGTGAAAGTTTAGCCACCAAGAAAATGTCAACAGAACTAAATAACGTGCTCAGCGAGGTTGAAAAAGTTGTGATCCATGTCAAGGCAAATGGTTTAAATTCAAAATTATTTGCTGTATTATGTGACAAAATGGGTGGTGCGGAACACAAACAGTTCTTACTCCATGATGATGTGCGTTGGTTGTCTCGAGGCAAAGTACTCTCAAAAGTTTTTGAATTGTTAAGATATTTCGACCAGTTTCTACAAAAGAAAAAGCCAGATTGGTGTCAACTATTTCGAAATGCGAATTGAACAGCAAAGTTGGCTTACCTGTCTGATATCTTTGCCATTTTTAATGAGCTCAATATCTCCATGCTAAGGATGGTTTCATTGTTTACAATGGCAGACAAGATAGATGGACAGAAACGTAAGCTATAAGCATGAAATAGTCGCGTGTCAGCACATTGTTTCGATATGTTTCACAATTTGACAATAACTATCGATAGTGTTGATGTTCCATCTCTACAGAAACTCATCATTGAGCACTTGACAAAATTAATTGACGGTTTTGAGTTCTACTTTCCAACAGAAGACCCATGGAAAGGTGCTTGGTGGATACGCAATACTTTTATTGCTTTGAAGGTTGACTTGTCTGTAACTATGGAAGGTTGACTTGTCTGTAACTATGGAAGGTTGACTTGTCTTTAACTATGGAAGGTTGACTTGTCTGTAACTATGGAAGGTTGACTTGTCTGTAACTATGGAAGGTTGACTTGTCTGTAACTTTGGAAGATAAACTGTTGGAGTTAGCTGTGGATGAAGGTTTAAAAATGATTTTCGGAACTATGACCTCTCTTGCATCCTTTTGGATTCACATGGGTGCAGAATATCCTGAACTTGCCAAAATTCTTCAAGGCTATTCTTCCATTTCCTTTATCTTACCTATGTGAGACTGATTTTTCAAGGATGAGCATTATTAAGACAAAGTACAGGAACAGAATGGATGTTTGTTCTTCATTGCGTGTAGACTTGTTAAACTTGCAACAAATAATCAGGCTCACCTGAGCCATTAGTTAAAGTTAAACTTTGAGCATTAACTTACGCATGTACTTACTATAGTTACTATATTATTTTTTATAAATAAATAAATATGACTTTTTATATTAAATTTTATGTTCTCTTGAATAAAAGGCAGACTTAAGTCGGGATATAAATTTATTAAAGTACTATCAGTTTTGAAAAGGTTGAAACAAAAACGATGGCTGCCATTATCAACACATTTTTAGACAAAATGAAGACGATCGTAAATGAGCATTAAGCAATCAAGGCTTAAGTTTATTCGTTTTCAAAATTGTGCTATGACATGTAGCATAAAACGAATCGAATTCATGCTTAATCTTGTGGGGCTTTAGGCCATGTAGGGGCTCATTTTTGCTATCCTGTCAGTACAAGGAAAATCACGTCAGTAATGGAAAATAGCGCACTGGTCCGTGGAGCAATGGAAAAAATTCCTGCCGGTCCATCATACGAAAAAGTTTGAGAAGCACTGCCGTAAATGACCAAACTATGCTGAAAAAAACTTTGATACAAGCCTAATAGTGTATCCCTTTTCAATCAGTTATCCCCTAAGCAAAGTAACACTATCTGTTTGTTGTTTTTTTTTCTCCAAAATTTATGAAGTGTTGGTTTAAAATGATAAAAGTTAGGAAATTGGTTATCAAATTAGTTTTTATTTTAGTTGTATGATTATAAGTAATTGAAATAATTCAATGGTAGGAACTGAACAATGCTAATTTGTAGTGAAGTACATGTAATTGAAAATCCAAGCGTTTAAAAAAAAATAATTTTGATTAGAAACTCCTTCATTAAAATTCCAAACCAGATTTGGTGGTTTTTCTTTTTCATTAAAGAGTAATTTTTATTTTTAAAAAATGATTATTCTTGATTAAACCAAATATTTAAAATTCTACCGAAATACTTTATTTTGAAATTAATGCATCAAAATTGTAATATAAACAACTGTCTTACTAATTTAATTGTAGTTACCCATCTGTAATCTGCAGCAAAACAAAGTTATTGTATTTTTTGTATATAAATATTAACATTTTAAACATTTTTAAAAACTATTTCAAACTAACAAAAAGCATGTCTCACTAGTTCCTTAAAAATTCTTTTCTGCATCTGTGTCTATAATCAACATAACAGCATGTGATGTATTGTCTCCCTTTCAGTTGGAAGGCAGTGACCGATCAGGTAGCAACTTGTCTCTCCAGCAGATTCGAGCTCCTTCATCGCGGCCACATGACAACAACAGTTCAGGTCAATCTCCCAACAAGGTGCCTCGCAGCCAGTCAGCCACCAGCAGCTCAAATAACCAGAAGCCAAGGCGTTACAGCCAGGGTGGTGAAAATAATGGCAATGGTATTAATAAACGTTGGTGTTTTGTGACTGGACATCACATTTTTCATTTATTTCTTTTCATCTATAGAGTGTAACCATCCATGCTGTTCTCATTTATTTCATCATTGCTTTGTTTTGTTTAACATGGTCACTTTTCCGAATTGAACCATGGACCTAGTAAAAGACACTTTAAAACAATTATTTTATTAATTTTTAAAACATATTATTATTATTTATTTATTTTTTTCACACCCTTTTTATTTCTAAATCATATTAATATTACCCACTCAGTGCTTTTATAGTGACAAAACTGATTTCTACGCAATTGTAGTTAAAATCTGTCATGAATTTTTATCAACATTTAAATATAGATGCTCCTTTTTTATATGTTCACTAACCCTTATCTAAATTTATATATTTACTTATTTGATATGCAAACTAAGCAAATGTCAATCATAGTTAAATTTCTCAAGGTTTCCTATCAATACCATCATTACATATTTCATTACTTATGGGTGTGTGACAGAGTAAGGATATTCTCAAATTTAAGATTGCTACCTATTATTGATAATAAGTGAAAATTAATCATAATAAAATTATTTTGATTATGAAAATGGTAGAAATGTCGATAAATATTGAAATAAGATAGATTTAGAAGTTTGGGGGGACGGACAACTATTTAAGCATTGAACTTCAGTTTCCTCCACTTCAAAGCTCCGAATCCTGATTCCTACTTCTTGAATTAGCAGGTTTGTTATTTCTACACTAAAGCTTTAGTAAATACAATTTTAAGTCTATGTTTTAGTAAGAACTTTAAAACTTTAAATTTCTAGTTGTAAGTTGTAAAAAAAAATTTGTTTAAAAAAAAAGTGCAGTATACTTTGAACACCATAAACTTGACAATCGCTGGACTTTGGGGGTAAGAATATGAACTTAATGAGCTAAACAGAATCTTTTTTCATCTTTGATTTGATACTGTCTTTATGTTTATATTTTATTAAAGCCCATACACACCCTTGAAAAATATATCAAATTGCTGACATAATAATTTTTTTTAATGTATCATGAATTTTCATCAACATTGAGCTACCCAAAGGATTCCAAAATTATGCACTGAATAACCATGGTTTGATGCAATCATCTATAAATAAAATTGCAATTTCAAAAAAGACTAATTGCAAGAATTAAATAAAGTGCACCTAGTAGGAACTGATAAAAATTTACTGTAAGAAGTGGATAAAAAGCAGCCGGGGAATTTTTTTTTGTTGCTTTTTCATTTCAAATTTTGCATGTGCCTAATAAATTAACATTTGTTTGCAAAACAGGGAATATTTGTACTGGACTTTAACTAAAGCATAAGTATAATTATAACTTATGTGTGCACATACCTTTAAACATGTGAATGAATCTTCCTGTGAACTACATACTGAGCTTTAAAATTATTTAAAATTTTTTTTAGTGTTTTTAATACAAAAAAAGTTATTTATGCTGACTGACAAAATTACCAGAGCATATGCAGTAATTCATAGATGTGGCAATGCAGCCTTACAGTTGAAACATTTTAGATTCCCTAACCTCTGGCTGTTCATAATGCTTGTGGATCCTTCTTTTATGCACAAGTAAAAAAAATGTCATAGTCTTTTGGAAAATCCCTTATATGTTGTGTTGAATTTCATGGCAAAAGCAGTACATAGGTGGTTTTCTGTAGCTTGTAGAAACATCTGGGGATGAAAGGGGAAAAAAAATTTGTTAATCTCATTTGCAAATAGAAACTGTCTTGTTTCTTTGCCTCCGGCCTCCAATCACCAATGATTATTTTGTTCATGAACATTCTGAACCATTTGAAATGTTAATTAAATTTTTTTTTAAAACTACTGTAAAAAAAAACCTTTAAAAAAATGTGCATGTACATTCTCATTTATTAACGCTAGTGATGGGATGATACCAAAATCATAGGGTGCTTACTGTAAACAAGGCTCCCCAGATTTTAGGATATATAATACAACAGACTACAGACAGTTACCCACTCTCAATCTCCCACACCATTGTTGTTGTTGGTTAGTCCGATTAGCATCAAGTTACCGAATGAATTCTGAGTCCATTGTAAGCTGAGAGGACGGACCCAAGGAAGATGGTTTGGAAGAAAATGTTTCGTGGACAAAGAGGGTTTGTGTAGGTTACACGGGGTGGGTTATTTATTAGTGTAGCTTGTAAGGGAAGTCACGCAAGTGCCCTCCAAGGCACAGTAATCGCTCAATCTGGGAATCACTGCTGTGAATGATGCTAACTCAGCAGAAACAGTGTAACAAATATCAAACCCCATTAAAAAAAAACACTAAATGTTAACTGGGAGCGCGCAAGAGAGGTGACACAATGTCACCAACGGACCCGCCACGCCGTGGCGGGGCAGGAGTAGCTGAATTTGTTATGTACTAGGGAAAAAAAACAGCGCTAACGCAACAAAGGGTTATATTTAAACGGTCCTTAAAAACTAACGGTCTTAACAACCTTAGGAAAGAGTGAAGAAATATTAGGGTCCCGATATTCCGGTATGATTCCGATTAATCGTCCCATCACTAATTAACGCACATGTACATAGAGAAATTTCAAGCACATGTTAATATTTTGCCGCCATATTGGTTTTCGTTTATCTCGACACCTTTTGGCAAACCCCTAGGTCGTCGACTTAACCGGGTTCTACTGAAGTCGAAATGGCCAACGATAATATTTGGGTGAAATTAACAAAATCCATGATTTTTTATCACTGCCTATGAATTTATTTAGTCAATGCAGATTTGCACTTGTGGAAAATCTCTGCATTTTCTTAGATAATTTCTACTTCTTACAATTCCTTCGTCAATTGCTTTGTGATTGTCTTTAGTCAATCTAGGAATGATAATGTTATTGAGGTGAAAGAATTTTGATCGACTCCAAACCATTTACTCTTTGTGAGCCAGTTAGTTGAAGAAAAAGTTCAATTTGACATTTCCAACAAAAAATGTTCCAAGATTGGGGTAAGGTCTACACATGATGGTATTTTTGTGATTTCTATCTCAGCTATGACTTTGCCTACATCAAGACATCCTGTGAATATTTCTAAATTGAAAATACAGTTGGACTTTGCTAATATATATACAACCTCCCTTAGTCGAATTTTCCAAGGTGTTTGGGTTATTATTCTGGGGCGACATTTCAGAAAACGTGTTCCGTAGTAACTAATCTGCATCCCTTTGCTGCATGCCGTGACTCTTTTTCTAAAAAGAAAAATCTTACCCCCCCCCCATCCCACTGAAGGGAGTAAAGTAGGGGAGGGGCTTTCTCAGTGGTGTCGGTATGTCAAAGCCTGGTTGGCTTCCTTTCATATGAAACATCAGACACCACCTCTCTTTCCTGTCAAGCCTTCCCCCCTCAATATCAACATTGTCCTTGATTAATCTGCGCCCATTACGCCATTTTCCCTAACTCAAAAACTCCATAAGTCGATATTGTTTTCGGGTCCCTTTGAGTTCGGCTTAGAGAGGTCCGACTGTATTTACAGAGTCTTACATCACAAGCCATCAAAGCTATCTCCCACTATTTAGTTGGTTTTGATTTTCTTCAAACATGTGTCTGAGCTCAAATGTTTAGATGGAAAATGATAATGTCTAAACTTTGGATTATGCATGGGGCCATCTTAGTGAACTTAAGATTTTGTTTCCAAGGGAAGAACTTTTTTTCATGGCCGAGCAAAACATAGGAGTTTCAATTACCAAATTACACAACAAACTGGACAAGTTTAAACAAAAGTTGGATTCATTTCACTAATCAAATTTTGATACAAAAAATAATAATGTCCACGATTATACTAAGTAATAATATCCCCAGGAATTTCAGTGAGTAGCCTATGGAGGACTACAATTTACTGAACCAGTATTCAAAATGCTACTTTTTACATGTGTTCCATAAGTAATATTTTTTGTATGATGGTTTTTTTTTCATGAATACCTAATCAGTCCTTTTTGTTTGTCATTTCACCTAAATTCTTGATCAAAAGACATTCTTATTGGGGATTGGTGGAAAAGGGGGGAGCATTAATATTTACTAAACATTTTTGCAGATGGACTGTTTCTAGGGTAGATGTTGTTCTCCTTTACTTTTACCTAGTTGTAAGATTTTTAATTGACTTTTTGTGTTTTAAACTTTGTTGAGTTTGATTTCTAACAAAGTATGTTACCCACTTATTTTCTAGGATCAGGTAGTGTGAATGCATCCCAAACACAATCAAATTCATCTAGAAGGCCGAACATAGAACCTCCTGCCACAAAACAAAGCACTCTTGAAGAGAGGATGGGAAAAGTTTCTGTTGGAAGTAGCAACAGTGGTACTCCTGTAGTGACTTCAGACTCTCCTAAGGTAATGACTGGTTTAATAGTTTTTCTTCTGAAAAATCATTTTAATTTGTGTAGTGGTTTCAATAATCTCATGGGAGCTTGTTGTTTATTTTAAGTTAGGAATTCTCGTTTAAGTTGTTTTCTTAGTTGCAAACCCTTTACCTTGTTTGTGTTAAGAACAATTACAATAACTTTTTTGTTTGTAGGTTAAAAATGCAATCACAAAATAAAATTGGTTATATCTTACTTCCTTAAAGAGATATACATTTGAATTTTACTTTGAATAATATGAAAATGATTTCCAATATTAACCCTTTGGAAACGACTCCTTTTTTGGCATACCTTTGCAAAATAGAGCACTTTTTTCAAGAATGAGACATACTTCACAAAATAATTTATAAAGAATAAACCAACTTTATGTAAATAAATCCATATATATTCTTGTAAGAAAATATATGAACTTATGCAATCTTGGTAATTCTCTACAATTATCTAATTTGAATTATTAATGCATGCAAATTTTGGTTGACCTGTCAATAAACATGATTTACCTATAATATTGTGAATTTCTTGATGGTGAAAGGGTAAAATAAAGGGCCTTTGAGGGTTATTCCGATACATCTTACTCAAGGTTCTGCTTACTGTCCTACCTTTAGGTGATTTTCAGTAATACAAGAACGATTTTGTCCCCCGTTGTTGGAGACAGGGCACGCATATCTATGACCTAGTGAATTATCTTGAGCTTTGTGTCACTGAGAAAGTTGTTAGCTTACCTTCTGGTCTCTTTCACACACAGTTCAAACATCTTAGGTGTAAAAAAAACAACAACCTAAAATGTAGAAAGGACTTAGGAGTCATCTCTATCAAGTTTAGAACACCTGATACTTAACCAAGACTTCATAATAATATTATCCTCATAACCCTGGTGAACTTCATCACTTTCAGATTCACTTGAAATCAGAAATTAATAGAATAGCTATAAATATTTTCATCAGTCACAATCAGGCATTTTGAAATTTCATATCACTTGTAACACAAAAAATGTTGTTTTACAAAACACACAAGAGGAAACCACCAATGCAGTCTGCCATTTTTATAACAGGAAGTGCAAGTAATAAATAAAGCAATATCAGCTGTTACGTTTACCAGCCTGGAAATTAAGGTCCATGAATGAACGTCGTCTCCAAAGGGTTAAGACAAGTTAGATCTCGAGAAAAACCAAATCTTGACCCTCTGTCTGATAAAAAATTGAACTAAAAGATATTAGTGAAGTGTGTTTTTTTTCCTTTTTATACAGGAGGGGAAAAAATGTTGCCTCATATTTTTTTGTGTGTTGCATGTTTTTGTTAAATTCACATATAAAAATTCACAAAATAAATCTTTCCTGATATGTTAGGCACATTATCTAACACAATTTTTTAGTATGCAAAGTTTTGCATTGTGTATATATTTTAAATCCATAGTAGTTAGTCAAATTGCATGTTTATTGAACAGATCTTTTCTTCTTAGGCCTTACCAGGGTTTTCCCCCTTTCAGATTTATAGCTTTAAACAACACACTCCAAATTTGCTTTAAATTTCGTTCCCACCAAAATTTGAAATAAATAGGAGTAAAATGAAGCCTGCTTGTACACAAGGAGTTGATCCAGTTGCATATTGTTAGATGTCCTGTATCCTGTACGTAAATATCAATGGCACAAATCCATCTTTGATAACATTGCATCACATCAAGCAATACTTGCCGCATTAAAATTCATATCCAATTTTATGAAACTTAAGCGTTACTTTATCCTTGTATCCCTTTACATGGCCTGTCCGTTTCTCAGATTGAAACTGGCAAGAGTACAGTCAACCATACTGACAGTACAGAAGCAGTTAGTTTGCTCAGCAATAAACCCAAGAGCCCTTCCAAAAGCTCCATAGATTCTCCTAAGGTATGGGGAAAACTCATTTTGGAACAATTGTGGAGCTCTGCTTTTGTTTCACTAAAATTGGGCTTCAAGGGTTCGACCAATATTACTGTAACAAGCAGAATTCATTCAGTAAATTAATAACCATATAATATTTGAATGTATTCATTCATAGACAATATTTTAGCTGGATTGGTATATCTTGTTTAGTTAATTAACTTGTTAATGAAAATTTTATAGTGCATAAATATTTTTTTTTATATAGCAATTTTGTGAAATTTTCAAATCAGAAAGCCTCACAAAATTTAAAAGAGCACCAACGTTTAGTGTATTGTTGTTCTACCAAAATGTTAATTTCATTACAAATAAAATAATTAGCATTAAAGTGTTAACTTTTAATTCGTTATATAATAAACTTACAAACTAAAAAACAAATACTATATCTAATTTGGTATTTCTAATTATAGAGAAAAAAAAAGTTATTTTAAACATATTTAAGTTTAAAAATATATTTCTTCTTAAATTGGTGTAGGTTTTTGTGACTTAGATATTTTAAAAACATGTTTCAAACCAAAAAAAAATTATATAAATCTCAATATCTAGAATGCTTTTTTATAATCAATGTAATCCACAATTTAAATTATTAATTGACTATATTTTAATTGTTACTTTCAAAACCAGCTAAATAGGCTTTATTTTGATCTTTCAAATGTGTGCTTAAAATATGCATTCTTGTGACATGTCATTGTCAAAACAGTTTGGGAAGTTTAAGCTTAAAAATTCTTTTCATGCAATGGCCATTTTTCTGGCAACTTTTCCAGTCCTAATCTTCCTGTATGATAATTAACGGTGTTAGTTTAGGTTATGCAAGGATGTAATATGATGATTTGTAGTGTGAAACGTGAATTCATAAAAAATTTAATTTATGCAATTTTGAAAATCATAAAGTGTTAAAAAATGTTGTTGACAAATGTTTAATGTTAGAACTGGCAATTATTTTTATTTTAATTAATTTAAATGCACTCTTACAGATTACATAATCATTGACCTGCATGTAATTTAACTTCCTGAATTTATACCTTTAAAAAATGGTTTAAAAATTAACATTAAAACATTAAAATGATCCATAGATATATAGTGCTTTAATGAATTGAGAAAAAATTATAAGGGCCATTTTAGAGCATTAATCTGATCAACCAGACATGTCAGAAAGACAGTCTTTGTGACTGGCACTACCACCATAAATAACTCAATAAATAGCAGGTTCAACTATGTATATTTTCTTATTAGATGCATGCCAGAAAAGGTTCAAATCATACCACCTCATCAAAAGAGAATGCAGCCCCCTCCTCGCGCTCAAAGACACCTCGGGGCTCAACAGAGGGCATGAAGGTATGGGGATAAAAAAAGTGCCTTCTTATCCATATGTCAACCTTACAGGAATCCCTTGTAAATTTGGGTATTTGGTTCCCAGTCAAGTTGAAACAGGCATTCTCTTTTCTATCATGCTGATAGTCCAAATACTGTGAGAAAAATGAAGCCACAAATAAGAATTTTGTTACTAATAAATTATTGTGTAATTTTGCTATATTTGATTTTAAAAAGTGTTGACATAACCTTAACAAAACTACTTACTTTCACTAAATTAAAATCAGACTAACACCTTGAATCAACAGTTCATTTCCAGTTTAAAATACAAGTTGAAGGTTACTGGGTATTATCTGGGTTAATTGGCTGTGAAAAGGTCCTCGTTGCATAGAGGGATTCCTGTAACACAGCTGTTCCCAACTTGTGGGTCGCAACCCCCAAATGGAGGTTGCGATGGGTTTTCTGGGGGTCGCCAACTGTAATGCAAATTTGCTCTATTATGTAAAAACTTTATTGAAAATGACTTATTTAAATTTCATGGGGGTCGCGGGTCACATGGCTAATATAAAAAGGGGTCGTCACCCAAAAAAGGTTGGGAACCACTGCTGTAACAGATTTTAAACCTGCTCCTATTTGTAAAAAAATCTTGCCCAGACACTTTCTATTTATTGATCATTATATGCCTATTAAACTACAGTCGAACCCACTTACCTCGAGCTCGGTTAGCTCGACCACCCCACTAACTCGACGTTTTTTATTGGAACCGCCAAATTCTCTCTTTGTCTTTGCATTTTTTCATCAGCTAATTCGATTTTTCTAAGCCGCCGAAACCTAATACCTCGAGCACAAAAGAGGGCCAAATTTGCAACTTAACGTTGCTTAGCTCGATCCTCGTCGGTTGGCCTAGCAATGCACTCTGGCATTTTTAGTTCAAAACAGTGTTGACATCTCGCTTTCTTCGAGACTTCCGGCTATTGCGTGATTCTACGAGATTTCAATAAAAATTACCGGATGTTTTGGTGTGTGAATTATTAGTTCGACGTGTATCCATGGAGTATGTATTCACCCGAGGTACTGGACAATCGCGTTAGAGGTCGTTAATCGTCGTTATTTCGCAGTGCATGTTATATTATTATTAAACTTAATTCATTTTCTGATGCATTAATCATTTTATTTTTTACGATAAACGAATATCTTTAGAAATGAAAATAAAGGTTTGTATCGAGAATCGACGGTGGTTTTTATTTAATCAAATAAAAAAATTATTATTCTTTTAAAAGTTTGTTGTTGCTTTGTTACCAGTAAGATACGTGACTGTGACTAACACGCGCGTGACGATGAAATCAAATCATTTCTGATATAAGGAATGATTTTTAAAAAAATTCGCTTAGACTTAGTCTTAGTTGCCGGCCAAGGTCTAACACAGCCCACAGCGTGCTGTGATCAACGGTCAAGGCCACAATAGTTTTATTTATATTACAAGTTTGATTGACTGAGGAAATTCGAGAGCGTTCTGATAGTAACAGATATCCTGCACGTCAAAAGCATTAAACTTAAAATTACCATATTGATTTATTTGTATTTTAAACTCACTGATACGACAGCAAACGTGAGCGGCTGTGGCTGTGGTAACTTTTTTTTTATTAAATGGAATCGAAACATACCACAGAGACGTAATCAAAGTCCTTTACTTCGGCATAAATATATATATAAAAATAATAAAATATATATTTATAAACTCCCGATTAGTCATAACTTTTCCCGACTTTCAAGGCAGAGAATTTTTTTTTCAGAATTCCCGACTTTTTCCCGTTTTCCTGAGTGGGAACCATGGTTATATTTAAATTTTAAACGGTCCTTAAAAAACAAACGGTCATTACAACCTTAGGAAAGAGTGAAGAAATATTAGGGTTCCGATACGATTCCGATTAATCGTCCCATCACTAATTAACGCTAACTAATTAATCACGTACATAAAGAAATTTCAAGCACATGTTAATATTTTGCCGCCATATTGGTTTTCGTTTTAACTCGATCATCGGTTATGTCGACGCCATTTTTCATACCCCAACGCCGTCGACTTAACCGGTTTCGACTGTAATTCCATTTATAAATATGTTAAAATGAATAAAATACCAAATTATAAGTATCTTTGTAAAATTTGATGATACACGTATTTGTAATCTTTTGTAGTCATTAAAAAATCTTCAATACCCTGTTAATGCATTCAATTTCTCAATAATTAATGACTGTGCTTGCCAAGATCTTTAATAAGACTGCATGTTAATTAAACAGTGGTTATGGGTTTTTATTTGCTCCTTTGCTTGCATGTCAATTAGGCTGGTGTATTAAAACAATTTTCCTCATTTTGTGTACACATAGTTAAATAATTTATGTAATAAATAATTTATGTAAAATAGAGAAAATATATTCAAATTAATACAGAATATTGTTTTAGCAATAATAATAAAATATTGCATGATAACAAATTATTCTTTGTTTATTTTGGAATGAAGGTTGGTAAGTAGAATTTAATTTTATTAATGCAAAGAGACAATTTAATTGATAAGTACTGATGTTTTAATTTAACTGTTTCAATGTGTATATTATTCAACAAAACTATTATATGATAAACTTACCATATGTGTTGAAAAGAATTGGTCATTTATATTCAATTACCTAGATCACTGGACAGACTGCAATAAGGGCAACGATGCCAACTAGAAAGAGTAATCATTCTGGCTCTGCATCCTCTTCCTCGGCAACTCCCAAAACTATCATGAGTCATAGTCATAGTACAGGCATTCCTCGTAGGAGTACATTTAGCCCTGGAGACAACAGGGCCCAGACACCTTCAGACAAGCCAAGACCCACTAATGGTCAAGACACCCGCAGGTTGGACAAGTTTTTAAAAAAATCACCTTAAATTTATGATTATTTACTAAAGAGGTGTAATTATCAAATTTTTTGCCTGAAAGAAAAGATAGCCAAAGTTTATTTAAAAAATTTAATGGAATTTAAGTGTTAAAAAATTATGGTTCAGGAAGTCATCTATGCTTTGAGAAGGTGTCATATTTCAAGTTAAATATTTCTTTTTTTATTTCTGTGAAAACAAGCAATTCAAGCTCTACACCTACTGAAGCCCCAACTACCACAAGTTCAACTCCCAACCCATCCATTACTCGACCCAAGGGGCATTCTAAGTCTAACAGTATGTCTCAGTCAGCACGTGCTAATGAGTTGCCTGTTAGTATAACAGATGGGGACCAGAGACCTACGTATGTTATGTGTTGTCTCTTATATTATAAAAGTTTCCTTGATTTTATTTTATCAATAGCTCTAAGTGTACTGTTTGTCTTCTTTTGCAAATTTTTTTAGTTATGAATTTTTTCTAGTGTCACTTCTTTAAAATCAATTATGTATGGGAAAAAGTCATCCTGAAAAAATATAACTTAACTACAAATAAGTGATTCTTTTGTTATTTAAGAAGATTTTACATAATAAAACATTTATTGGATAAAGTTTGTTTTGTGACAACAGGACTGCTCCAGGAAAGACTCCAGCCATCTCTCCAGGAGTTAAACAAAATTTAACTCGTGGTACACAGGCAAGAAACACATTCCATGGTCGTGATGCGAGGAAACAAGTGGTGAATCCATACAATGGGCCTGGTGGCATGTCCCAACATCCTACAGACTCCACCAACATACCTGGTCAGCGCCCATCATTTTTTAACAGAATAACATCTAAGTTCAGTAGAAGGTGAGTATTTCTTGGAACGAATAAAAAAGTTTAATTTATTTTCTCTTTCTGCTTCCTTTTCTTACCTTTTTCATTAATTATTTATATATGTTAAAAATTTTCAATAACATGAGGCTCTAATATGCTATGAAATATTTATGTTTAATGAAGTCTGATTTCTTCAATTAATTTTTCTTCTTAACATAATATTCTGAATAATTCAATTTTTTTAACCCATGAAAATAAGGGTGGTTCGATTAGTTACTAAGCCCATCCGAAAAAAAGAAAGATTCTTCCAAACATACCATATAATTGGATTAAGATTAGATAAACCAAATTAAAGTATATTAAATTTGACAACAAAAAAATTGATTTTGAATTCTGCACTAAGAGTTCAAATTCGGCAATAGATATTTGTCATATCTACACAGATTAGCTAGCTTCACTGCCAACTTGTTTTTAACCCTAGAATTGTTGTAACAACCGATAATTGGCAATTATAAGTCTTTTTGAAGTTTCATTACAGATATTGTCACAACTAGTTTGCAATTTATAATATGAATAATTTAAATACATTGTTTAAGGAGAAATGACTACATAAAAATGTAGTTGCTAACTATTACATCTGTTATAAACATTATGTTTGAAACGACAATTTAGTTGTGTTATTACTGACTCAATTCTTTGGAAAAGGGCGGATATGTAGCAGAAAAGACAAAGGTTTGATCCTAAAGAATTTCAGAAACATTTATGTCTGTGCATCTTTTGAAGTAATAAGAAATGAATTGTATAACTTAAATTAAAAATTAATTTTAAAACTTGCATTCAGCTAATTTTCAAAATAAATACCTGTTAATATAATTACTGAAAGAAAATTTCTTCTTGTATTATAAAAACAAGATTTAGGGTAGCTAGAACAATTTAAGGAACCTTACTATGCAGAAATTAAGTAGTCATATTCTATGTTCCCTCTAATTTTCATTGGTTATGTGTAAAAAATAATAATAAACTTTTGCGTGAATTATCAATTTTTTCTGTGCCAAATTTTACATTCCACAAATGAACATACATTATCCATATCAAAATTTGCTATGCGGTATCTCTAAACTGCTGCGCGACGTCTGGCATATAGCTGCGCGGGCTGTACAGCTTGTAGGGAACATTGGTCACACATTCTCACTCTGTTCAAGGTCAACATTATGAAACAAAAAATCAGAACTTAAACAAATTGAAAGAAGTATTTTTAAAAACCAGTAAATAATTTGAAACATTGGAATACCTTGAGAAGCTGATTTAAGATAGGTCTTTGACAAAATTTAATTGGTTGAAATTAAACCCTGAAAATAATAATCATTTAAAATTGATATCAAAATGTAAAAAGAACACAGTTCCTAGGTAACCTCTGACAACTAGTCCTGGAAAAGGAAACATATAGTTTAATTGGTCTTTTTTAATAGTTTTATTTAAAATCTTTCATGATTTGTTTTATACAAGAAAGGATGTAAATCAAAATACTTAAGGGACATTTTCAGTTAATAATAATAAAATACCTACAAATTAATAATTGGTTTTTGGTTTTTAAAAGTTCTTTTTAAGTCAATTATAAAACGTGAATGACTGCATGATTATAATTTGCATGATTTCTATAATTAAGGAAAATTAACTAAATATAAAAGCTCATGCTTTTAAATAGTTAAAATTTTTAAAATACTCCTATGTTAAATTTCATATATTGGTTAGATCAGTGCTTCTCAAAGTGGTGGTCCGTGGACCGACGCCGGCCCGTGGCCCATCCGCCGCCGATCCGCAGAAGTTGTCAAGAAAGGACAGAAAAATATAATTATAATCCCCCATTTGCAACCCTTAATACTAAGCCTATAGAAAATGTCAAATTTTCGTCAATGAGTACATAAATGAAGTAAATAGAATTTAAAAAATTACATTTCACTACCACGTCAATTCAGGAAAAATAGTTTGCCGGTCCCTGGTGCTATGGAAAAATTGCTGCCGGTCCGCCATACTAAAAAGTCTGAGAAGCACTGGGTTAGATGATGAATGCCATTAATTTATAATTTCTTTTTCAGAATAAATTATTGTCAATTTCAAGAAATATTTGTTTTAAAGATTAAAAATTAAGTCCATAAAGTTTTGTATAATATTCTGTAATCTGAATTTTCCTTTTGCTCTTTATCCATCTTACTCAGTCCTGGAATGAGGTATTTATTGCTATTGTTAACCTGCTCTAAGTGTCTGTGTCCTTTTAAGCTATTGAAAACTTGTAGTGGTCACTTTTTTACGTTAATTATCTCAAGCATAAGTGAAGACTTATTTTGATTTTTCAGCATCAAAGAAATCCTCATTGGTAGCATTTAGTCACCGTTTCATCTTCCTTTTTGTTGGCTATTTCTAATCACCTTACAATGTAGGAAGATGATTTTGTCTGTAATTTTTTAAAGAGAAATATTTTGGGGGATTTTGACATATTTTTTTAACATCAAAATGAAAGTGTAAATATAGTAGAAACCAACAGCAACAAAAGTAATGATCGTTTTATGTTGTTACTACTATGATTTAACCTTTTTTTTAAAATTTCATAAAATATTTACTTCACACCCTTGGTCCCATTCTAAGAGTTACTTAAAGTTCATATTAAATGGAAACTTTTGCCACGAAAAAATAATTAAAAAAAAATTATACAATGAAATATTTTTAATTTACTTTTTATTTGTTTGCTTTCTCTTTTCATTTCCATTCAAACCTAACCTATGATATACTACAGTCGAAACCGCTTATGTCGACGGCGTTGGGGTATGAAAAATGGCGTCGACATAACCGATGATCGAGATAAAACGAAATCCAATATGGCGGCAAAATATTAACATGTGCTTGAAATTTCTTTATGTACATGATTAATTAGTTAGCGTTAATTAGTGATGGGATGATTTATCGGAATCGTATCGGAACCCTAATATTTCTTCACTCTTTCCTAAGTCTAAGGTTGTAATGACCGTTCGTTTTTAAGGACCGTTTAAAATTTAAATATAACCATGGTTCCCACTCAAGAAAACGGGAAAAAGTCGGGAATTCTTAAAAATAAATTCTCGGCCTTGAAAGTCGGGAAAAGTTATGACTAATCGGGAATTTATATATATATATATATATATATATATACATATATATACACATGCATATATATTTATGCCGAAGTAAAGGACTTTGATTACGTCTCTGTCATGTTTCGATTCCATTTATTTAATGAAAAATAAGTTACCAGTTTATAATTGTCTGCGCATGCGCTAAAAGGTCAAAGTTTACGCTTCGCCGTGTCGCAGTCGCGTTTGCCATCGTATCCGCGAATTTAAAATACAAATAAACAAATCAATATGGTTATTTTAAGTTTAATGCTTTTGACGTGCAGGATATCTGTTAATTAACTATCAGAACGTTCTCGAATTTCCTCAGTCAATCAAACTTTGTAATATAAATAAAACTATTGTGGCCTTGACCGTTGATCACAGCACGCTGTGGGCTGTGTGTACTGTGTTATCAGTAAAATCAGTTTCATCGTCACGCGCGTGTTAGTGTCACAGTCACTTATCTTACTGGTAACAAAGCAACAACAACAAACTTTTAAAAGAATAATAATTTATTAATTTTTTTATTTAATTATATAAAAACCACCGTCGATTCTCGATACAAACCCTTTATTTTCAACCGACGAAAATCGAGTTAAGTTGCAAATTTGGCCCTCTTTTGTGCTCGAGATACTAGGTTTCGGCGACATAAAAGAATCGACATTACCGATGAGAAAATGCTAAGACAAAGAGAGAATTTGGCGGTTCCAATAAAAAACGTCGACATAATAGGGTGGTCGATATAACCGAGCTCGAGATAAGTGGGTTCGACTGTACTAATCTATCTACAACCCTGCGGTAAAAAATGTGTCCGAGTTAAATAAATTTATCATGTATAAAGTCATTTCAGAATCATTTTCATCCCTCTTTTAGAATAAAATAAAATTGTCTTATTACTAACTTAATCATTGTAGAAATATTTTTAATGCCTGAGGTGTTTTTTTAAAATAGTTATACTCTATTGCAATGATTCCTCAATCACCATCTGATTTGCGACCCCCGACCACTCCCAATTTTTTGTTTAATTGTTGTTGTTTTGTGTGGGGCACATGTAAACAAACACAACACACAACTTAACTATGTTTCACAACAGAGCTTATTCACTCTGTGGTTTTAAATTAAATTTTGCCCAAGTGCTTTTTTGGTTATTTTTAAAGATAGATTTCGAGTCATTATTTTTAATGCTTTTCCTTTACAACTGTATTTTAAAATATATTTTTTAATTTTTTTAAAAATGAAGTGACTTACTGTTTGTGTTCGAAAAAAAAAGTAATTTTTTTGGTATGAATTAAGATAAGGCACATCACCCCTATACTTACATCCCACCATGCTTCAGTACTCTGCACTTTGAGATACCTTTTTTCTTATTTATTTTAGACTTAATCTCAGTTTTATTGAACCTTGAGATCAAATGCTTAAAAATACCTTATTTACTTCATCCTATTTATAAGTTTTAGTATAATTTTATTACATTCATCTTCATTTTTTCAAACATATCTGCATAATTAATTTTCCAGATAAAAAGTTTTTAAAAAATTTTAAAATTTAAATTCCATTTAAATTAATTCATAAACTTCCAAAACATGTCAAGTCCTTAACCAGGTAAAACTGTTTAGAATATTGAATATTTAATTGATGTGTTATAAAACCTCCTGTGACTACAGTTGATTTTCATCATCTGCACATTATTTTTGCAGTAACTTTTGTTAGGTTTTACTTTTTGCCACGTACAAACTGAATACATTTATTAATTAAACAAAATAATTTTGTGATAACGAAGTGCCGCCTGGCAACCATTTATTCTTCGTTGTATTTGATTATTTTTATCTATTTATGTTAAGCACGGCAGCGTAGTTTGGGTTGGTGTCACTCATGGTCCCATAAATGTTTTCTATTTAAAATAAGCATTAATGCACAGTTTAATAAAAACAAGAAAAATGAACACTTTAATCATAGGGTAAAATTATTTTGCAGTGTTCAGTTCTTGCAATTAATCATCTGCCTTTATTACTCTTTTAACCCTTGATGTTTATTTAAACACCTCTTTTTGGAAAAACTCATACAAAGTAGTTATTCTTTGATCGGACATGAATAACACTTCTTTTTTGCTTATTGTCGACTCTTGGATTGATTGAACAGATTCATTCATATCTGCTACTTACATGATCCTTGTTATCTAATCTGGGGTTGAGAATGAAAATGTTCAACACTCCCAGCCAATGTTCCCTCTAAGGCAGGGGCGTCCAAACTTTTTGCATGGTGGGCCATATTCCTTGAAGTAAAGATATTCGCGGGCTGGCTTAAAGTAATATAAATAAAAGCGTGTACAAAAATCTTTTTTTAAAAAGGACACGCTTTTTTTTACAAACATTTACAGACTGAAATGCGCTGATCTCCCCTGCCCTTGATGTAAACACGGGAATTCGGTAAACGAGGGCTGGAGTGAAACCAGTGAGCCGTGGAGGTCAACTCTAGCAGACGACAATACATTCTAAATAGTGATAAATAGAGATAAACTAAAAATTGATTAATTCAATTACGGTACATTCGATCGATCTGAAATTTTGATACAATGTATTGTCATCCAAGATCTATCTGTGGTAAAAATTTGAGATCTCTAGGACCATCAGAAGTGGTTTAATTTTACGTTTCAAGATTTGAAGGAAGGATGGATGGATGGATACAACATACAAACATTGCGACTTAAATAAAAGCGTGTAAAATGACATAGGTTGAGAAGTTTTTATTGCAAAATTTTAATGTGAAAGGTGAAACTGAGCTCTGAATGCAGTACACATGCGAGGTCAGGCTCAATGCCACTATTTTGATATGTATGATATCACGCATGTTAGACTTAGAGTCACTTAGTCTCGTCCTCACATGGTTCTTGTTCAAATTCATAACTGAAAATGTCTGCTCACACAACTATGTTGAGCCAAACAAGCTGAGCATTTTCTTAATGAATGTTCAAATCTCTTTGAATCTCTCTTTATGCCGCTGCCAGTAAAAGTCAATGAGAGAAAGATGATGTTGTCTGCTGCGACATTTAGCTTCAGTTTAAAGCTAAATGAGTTCCAGCTTCAGATTGCCTGGAGCATTATCAGGGTCAACAGAGTAAGATGAAGATAAAAAAACATGATTTCCTTTTCAATAATTTCAAAGTCCAAAATTTATCTTTGAAATCCATTAACCAGGGATGTGTTATCTGCAACATACCTATGCATTTGCTCATTGAAGCTTCTTTCTGGAAAACGTGTCATTTTTTCCTATAGTGATGGGAAATGTGTGGTATTAGGCTGCATTTGAAACAGTTGCCTTGAAAAAGTTGCAGCTTGTTCCCAAAGCCCATGATATTTGATGCTTAGCACTGCATTGTGCCCTTGAAGATTTGTGTTAAGAACGTTTAGATATCTTGTCACATCAACTAAAAATGCAAAATCTGCCAGCCAAGCAGTATCAGATAGTTCTGGAATTGGTTGTTCCTTAACTTCCATGCATTGCCCAATGTCTTATTTAAGTGCGTAGAAGCGCTGACGTGCTGTCACCTGACAGCCATCTTATATCATTGTGATACAAAACATCTCCATATTCTCCCAGGATATCAAGAAGAAACTGCTGCAACTGGCGGTTAAACAGGGCTTTTGAGCAAATAGAGTTTATAGCTTTTATCACAATCACTGTCTTAATGACATGATCTCATCAAAGGTGTTTGGCTCAAAGAAGTTGTTGGTGAATGATACAGTGAAGTTTAAAATCTTTGCCAGCCTCTTCGCTGACTTTGATATAGACACGTTTTGCTAGTCAACTGTGTTCAACAGTCATGGCAGAGATTGTTTACTTGGTAATTTAACGTCACTTACAGCAGCACAAACAGAAGCAACTAAATTTGTCCCCCTTGTTTGGTCTTTAAGACAGAAATTCTAGTAATTGGTAAACAATACAATGTTCATCGATTTTCGCCATCATTTGACGTACTCAAAACAGTACAAAATTTCGACTTTTCTTATAAATACAATGTTTTAAAGAAATAATATGCCAGTAACTTAATTATTTTTAATCATGCCGCGAGCCAGTTAAAATTGCTTCGCTGGCCGGTTTTGCCCGCGGGCCGGACTTTGGACACCCCTGCTCTAAGGTTTGTTGGACTGTGTGCAAAATTAAAAAGCTCAAATGCAAATTTGCACAGCATCCATTTTTTTGTGCAATATTTTAAAATTTGCTGTGCGGTAATTCTCTGCGCACTTCAAAGAGAACGTTCATCCCAGCATCTTTTAATTGTTCTCTCTTTATTTTCTGAGGTCTGAGAATTAAAATGATTTCCCAATAACATGTCACGAAGTGTCAGGACTTCTCATGCAAAAACAACCTTAGACACTCAAGCTTGGACACCAAATTCGTCTGCATATGCTCCTGTGTAAGATTAACTTTCTTAGATAGATCAGTCCAAAGGTAATTGTAGCAGATAAGTAAGGAATCACAGACATTGTGTAAAAGACTTCTTGTGCCCCAATTTTAAAGAGGACAACATAGAGCTTCAATAATCACCACACATTCATCATATTTATCTTTAACTGGTTAAACAGCAACAGGATGAGCACAGCACTCCACAGTGTTTTTACAAACCTTTTCATGTCTTCCATTTTGTTCAATAAAGATTGATGATTTGTTGCAGCATAAAGGGAAAATATTTACTCTAAAGCATTTAAAATATAATACAAGTATGGCCTAAACATCTCCATGAATTCTATAAATCATTGCGGCATCATAGTAGCTTTGAACTCGGAATATCATTGTCTAGTCCATCACCTTTGATTTGTAAGAGAGTCAAAACTGAGATCATCCGTTTTTGTCGCCATTATGCCCCCCTCCCCCTAATGATAAAAGTCCAAGAAACCTTTTTATCATTGCAGAATGTATCATGTGTAAATTAACTTAATTCTTAAATACCTTTTACCAGCCTTTATATCTTTGATAAGTATCTCTTTCACATTATTTGCCAGGACATTTTAAAATTTATTTTGTGTTTCTGGTAGAGGCAATATGTGTTGCTTTTCTGTATATGTACTCAAGTCTCATTTTATCACTGGTTCATATTTAAATATTATCATAACCATCTCAAAAAATCTTTATTATTTGTTGAAGGTTTATCTTCACTTTACCATGTAATGACATCATTTACTTAGCAAGAAACAATTCTGTAAGCAGAAATCAGTGCGATATGTCCCTTTTTCTGTACCTTTTCAGAATCAATCTTTTGTGTTGTCCTTCTACCAAATTTTTTTAAACATTTTTAAACTCTATCATTGTGTGCTCACTCACACCCAATAAAAAATGTGGATATTGTGTCTGTAACATTAACAACCAATATACCTTAAAAGCTGTATTATTTCTCACTGGTGAGAGAATAAAACATGCACAGACGTATCTTCTCTCCATTTAGCACCATCTTTTAGAGCCATTGTTATATTAGCTGGTCTAGCTCCTTTACTTTTCTCAACTTCTCTTTGAAAAGTTTGTGAAATATCATTTTGGTAACCATACCAATAATGGTTTAAAAGTTATCATACAGATTTCTCTTTATTTTTGCCCAACTACATCATATTTATTATCAATGGCGAGCTGATTTCTCTTATCAGAATTTAGATAAATGTAGCTACTAGTCACTACAAAGTTACAGAACATCGGTCTTAAATCATAGTAAAATAAATAACCTGTTTTTGTGACTTACCTAAGGGGTCAGTCACCTCATTTCTTGGCATCAACCTGTAACAGTAACTTTTAATAAAGCACACATCACACATTTGGATTGGTAACAACTTACAACAGATGAAAATTATATCTGATCTGTTATCTGCTTATTAAATTCTTAGACCAATCAGTGAGTGCTCTGTAATTATGCATTTTTTTCAATTTGGTGTCACCCCATTGGTTGGTGTCTCGCAGTGCAGTCCGTTCTTCCACACCCCAGCTACGCCATTGGTTAAGAAATTAGTACTTTTGTAAACAGCTACGTTTTAATAATTTTTAAGACTTAAGTGTGATGATTTATACCAGGGGTGTCCAAAATTTTTGCAAAGAGAGCCTTATTCCATGAAGTAACACTATGTGGGGGCCGTATTATGATAATTAACTATAATTACATAATTTAAGGCTGACCTTCAGGCTTTAAAGAGTATTATTTGTGGGAAAATAGGGGTGAGTACTGTGGCAATTTTCAACACTTGATAATTATCTTATTCCATCATTATAAATTTAAAAAATTGTATTAATAGTGGCAAAATTATAGAATAAAGATGTACCTGACAACAATATATCCATAGCGGAAAATGTGATTACAATGTACATGTAATTATAATTCAAATCTGTCTTTAAATTTTAACATTCAACAATGCAAAATTCATTTCCTTTTCGAGTTGGTAAAAATTTAAAATAAATTAAAAATATTACGTAATTGATTTTTGCCATTGGACATCATCAAAATTTGTACACATGCCAGCACATGACTTCATCTGCTTTTTGTAATCAATATCCACACTTGTAAACAATAAAACATCATTGAATTTTTCCAACATCGTACACAAAACAGCACATAATTTTGTGTTTTCTTATAATTATAATGTCGCCATAAAAGAAAAAAATTGATAGTCAATTAATTAAACTTGAGCCAGCAGCCCAGTTAAAATTTTAAAGCGGGCCAGACTTTGGACATCCCTGATTTATAAATTTTTAGGGGTATTTAAGGGAAATGAGACGATTTTTCTGCCTTCAAAATAGGGTATAAAGACCCAAAAAATTTGTTTGCTTTTCAATGAATGATTTATAATGCATTTCACAATTTCAGAAACCAGCAAACATATTATGCTTGCATGACATGCTATTTTCACTTTAATACTCTTTCTAAAGAGCATGTAAATCAATAAGTATCAGTCTAACAGCTTATCCTCCCTCAAAATTCTCTTTTTGTTGCGGTAAAAAATCGGCTATTATTTCTTGATTAAAGAATATCACCCGACTTGGCTGTTACCTTCTTTAAATTTTTTTTTAAACCTAGGATAATGGAAATAAAACAAGTTTTGTCCTGCTGTTTCCCTAAAGTGCACTTGAAATCCTTGGTTGAGAATTCCTATTAAAAAAACACCAAAAAATGCATTTTATTTGCTCTAAATATGTGTTTTACAGATTAAAATTATACTACACGAGCATGAAAAATCAGATTCCATATTAGATTAATTTTTTTCATCATGGCTTTTTGAATGCTGATATCTGTAGCCCATTTTATTTAATAGCATGGTTTTGTTCTTTCCATTCTGTTAAATAATAAATAACATAAATTGTCAAATGTTGCTTCTCTACCTCCACTCACTTGATGTCTTTCTCTTCCCCCAATGCCAACTGCTAAATTTCAGACCTGATGGTGGATTGCAGAGCTCCTCTCCCCATGCATATGCCAGCGGGAGGGCCTCGGCCCTGTCACCGTGAGTACTTGAGCAAATTAAAATCTTTCCCAAGAACTGAACAGTTGATCCCGTTCAGAAGCTGGCAATTATTGATGTCATCCTGGCTTCAATCGTTTTTCTTAGTCTCATCATATACCATGCACTTTGCAAAGGTTTTTGATAATTATGTCACTAATTGCTTAACATAAGAGAGTTACATCCTCCAACTATAATGATTTTCTAACAATTTTTTAACAAAGTTTGCTGGAAGGAAAAATGTTGACAATTAGAAGTGGATGTATTTCAGCATGCTGTAAGATTAGATCTCACTTAGTTAACTGCATTAATAATTAGCACAGCCAATAAAAGATATGAAAATTTAAGCTTTATTTTATTTTAAATACACATAATTAAACATTGAAATTTTTTCATTTAATCAATATGCAGTGACACTCTTTTTTTAAAAAGTTTATATGTTGCTTTGGCTGCCTTACTGATTGTATGCTTGCTTTGTATGCACCCAATCCCCTTTTAACTTTTAGGCACTGTGTTAATAATAGAAATGTCTGTTAACCATCTATTGTTTTATATATACAGTTCTAGTCATCTTTCAGGTGTTTGTTGCTTTTTACGTGAGATGCTAAATCATTGGTTCTCTAGTGGGCTTTTTAAGTTATGTTATTTTGAGGGATGGATAATGCTCACGAATTTACATTTTTCAGCTTTCCAATTTTCTTTCAAAGATTATCAGTTCTTCAAATCATACTTGTCCATCATTATTTAATGTTTTAAGGCTCATGTGATTTCATATTACTAAAGCATTTGATTTTTAATTATCATTCTCGTTCTTGATTAAAAAGTTTCTTGAGATCTACCTATAGTCTATGTAAATTTACTAACAAATTATTTACAAACTCAATCATCTTTCTCGTCAACCTTGGTCAAGCATAGAATAGGTTTAATGTTTGGCAAAAATCTTTCTTTTTTTAATGTTAATTATTTAAATTAAGAAAAGAAAGATTTCCTTGTGTTATATTTATCTTGGAAAATTGTTGAAGGCTAACATTCCCTAGGAATACATTTATTGTTAGAAAGATTTGATATCCTGGTTCGTCAATATAGACATAGAAATATTGTCTTTTTTCAACATTGCCCATGCCTACCCCAAGTCTTTCATGTTGTTCATAGTTCCTGGGCGAGCTCTTAACATAACTATTTCTATATAGCTTTTGTTCCTATTATCTAGATTTTTTTTTACTTGTCCACTGCTTCAGCTTTACGCTTGGTTCGGGTGTCACTGCCAATAGCTGTTTTTGTTTCTAATTTGCAGCCACGTTTTTCGCAGGTCCATGTCGGGAGAAACTCGGGACCCTGAAGGGGTGAAACCCAGATCACTTCGATTCACTTGGAGCATGAAAACCACTAGTGCTATGGACCCAAATGACATGATGAAAGAGATCAGGAAGGTATAATTTTATCATTAAATTTCTAATTTGTATTACAATCTTTTTTATTTCCTGAAGCACATTTTTCAAGCCATAAATTTGAATCCAGGAAGTTAATGAGCAATTGTAATAACATAAAATGAAAAGATCTACTGCTCTGTATTGTAAGAATGTGTAGCTGTTAGCAATCAAATGAACAAATTGAATGAAGATGCTATTTTTTTTACAACTTGATAGCTTAACTTCTTGTGTAAATAACCTCTCTTTGTTTGTAAATCAAACTCTCTTTAAAATTAATCTAATGGGATGCATTTAGATCAATAATACTCTGTAATTTAAAAATGTATCTCAAACTCATTATATAGAATTATTTAGCACATGAATTTTAATCATTTTATTTGAATAGTGACATTAATTTTTTTTTCTCAGGTTCTAGATGTCAATAATTGTGACTATGAACAAAGGGAACGCTTCCTTTTGTTATGTGTACATGGTGATCCCAACACAGATAGTCTTGTTCAATGGGAGATGGAAGTTTGCAAACTGCCTCGTTTGTCGCTCAATGGAGTCCGTTTCAAGCGCATATCAGGAACTTCGATTGGATTCAAGAACATTGCATCCAAAATAGCAAACGAGTTAAAACTTTAACAATTTTTAACTTACTTAGTTCCTCTTATTTATGACTGTGTCAAATAATTTTATAAAAACTGTCTTTAAATAGTTTGGGAGAAGAGGGCTGTAATATATAACTTTTTTAGTCAACTTTAGATATAACTACTCAGGTTCAATTCATCATTTCTTAGCTTTTTGAACAATTTTCAATCAGGAGTTGCTTAATAGCATTATAATTACTACTGTTCTCCTAACTTGAATTTGAGGAATTAAATTTGTACCTTCTTTTATGTGAGCCATTATGTGATAGTAGATTGTTTGAAGACATGTACACGAAATTTAAACTTTCAAGTTAAACTGCAAATAAATATTTTTTTTATAGGGCTAACAGGCATTGATAATAGAGACATTTCCTTCTTGTTTTTGACATGAGGCTATTGTGAAAGAACTTACATATCAATATCATTATAAAAGAGAGATTTTTTTTATAGTCTGTGACAGTCACACAAAAAAAACTACCGTATATACTCGTTCTATAGTAGTATGTTCATAAGCCCCCACCCCCACCCACACTTTTGGAAGAGAAAAGTATTAAAAGTGTATAACCCGCTCGCAAGCCGACCCCCCAAAAATAATAGGACACCTTAAACAAAATGGTAGACACTTTTTTAAAACTACAAGCTAAATCGGTCATTATGATCGTTTACTTTGTACTGCCTTTGTCTTTGTGCTCTTTGTTAGGCAAGAGTTACCGGTATTTAAAAAAAAATTATTTGGTAAACAGTGATGAAAACGCGTACATTAAAATTCGTTGTTGAAAACAAAATTTGTAAAACAATTTATTAAAACGTTCACAAAAATAAATAAAATGAATAAATAAGGTAAGTGCAGATGTTTAATAAGCTTCTGATAGAGCAGTCGAATTTTGTAGAATGTAGAAAAGGACCTTGATGATCTACAATAACACCACCGACATTCAATATCCATGCAGAAATACATTAATGACCCGCTCGTAAGCCGACCACCCCCCGCCCCCCCAACTTTTCCCCCTAGATTTTGTCCAATAAAGGTCGGCTTGTGAACGAATATATACGGTAATTAGTTGTTCTAATGAATGAAATACTTTCTTGCCCTTGTATGGTTTGATATTTACAATCTGTTATTATCATATTTGAGGCAACTGCTATGATTTTCACATAATCTATTATTAATGATCGTTGTTTAGTCCATCATATTTTATTTTAAAATATTTTCTAAGCCAAATTTGGTTAGTCCCAGGTCAAATGAATTTTATGTCATCCTTAAAAGCTACAACATTTGTCATCTTTTCTTTTTCTAGATTAGATGGCTTTAATGATGTTGCTTGAGATGAGGCCTGTGATGGAAACAGTCAGTGCCTACTGTTGGGGCCACTTCAGTTTTAGCATTAAATTAAAAATGGTGGACTTAACAAGTTGATGGAAGGACAAAAATTATACAAACATTTAATTAAAATCTATGCCATCTGAACATTTAACGGCTGTGACATTTTAAAGCATTCTTGGATTGTTGTTATTCTAACGAAATGTCTAAGATAAAAGAAAAGTGACCAGTAGCAAGGCATCAGAGGAGCAATATTTCACAGAAATATGCAAACACTTGACCAATTCATTTGCAGTTTTTGGAAGCAGTAAAAAAAAATAATTTATCGCCACAATTTAACTCCAAAATGTTGAATAGAAACTGTCTACCATGCTGTATCCAACTACTCATGCCTTGATATGATAATTAAATATGAGCAATTAAAAGATTGTTCTCATAAATTTCACAGGACATGGTTGCAATTTAATATCAAAGCAAATAAGTTAATACTTCAGGATATATTTTTTGATTGGCTATGAATAATAAGTGTTAGCAATTTTGTTTAGAGGAAAATTGTTTAGAATGATGTATATCAGTGTTTTACTGAGTATAGATAAAATTCAGGTATGCCAACGGGGTTGTTTTTGGACGATTAATGCATGGATGTTAAAAGTCTATGGGAAACAAAGAGCCACTCATTTTACCAAAATGCCTGCCAAATTTTTCTGAGAATTTCTTTTGATAAGGTCTGTCCTTTCTAAAATTGTAGACTTTTTTCATTGCATCTGTGATTATTGTGTATTTTTCCATGAGCTTGATCGCCAACATGCTAGATTAAGGAAGTGACTTATTAAGAGTTCTTTTAGTGCACATTTTTATTGGAATTTTGCATTTACACTGTGTTGTAAACCAACCTGAGATGGTTTGTTCAAGCCAATGAAATGTTACATGTTCATGTATTGTAAAACCTACACCTTTGGGAGTTGTTTTTTCCTTCACTTTTCTTTTTACTTGACATTTTGTATTTTGATACATTTGAACCTATGTAAATTTTGTACAAAGAAAGACTATTATTTCTCATTGTACAGCACTGAAACAACAAAATTAGAATTGGTTGCAATGTTTGAAGTTAAATGTCAGGTTTGTAACTTTGTCTTTTTTTGTATTCCTTTGGTTCGAACTGTGAGTGTTGATTAATGCTGGCATTGTACGCAAAAGAAATCTTTTGATGGATGTGATATGGTGACTGATGCCTGTCTTGCTATGGCCTCTCTACATTCACTGTTGAAGTATTCCTATTTCTTCCCCCAGTAGATACAAAGCAACCATATATTAGTGAAATTAAAAAATATAAAAAAAGGTTATAAAGGTTTGACATGGTTATAAAGTTAACATTTAGTGAATAGTGTCATAAATAAAATGATTAACTTTTTTTTTAATGAGTCTGATAAACTTAAGTCTAACTAGACTAAACATAAAATCAATAATATGCACCATGTTTACTCTGTGCTGTTTCTCCAACTGTAATGGCAAAGCTTAATATGTACCTGATAGTAGCTTTCAGTTTGACCATTTAGTTGAAAGATGCAAGCCTCTGGAGAGAATAGTTATTATATTTAAGTGTTGAAGAATCCTGTATGTAGTGACTTGCTAGAGTTGTCTGTATGCGCTGTGAAGTTGAGAACTTGGTCTAAAGAACAAATAAAATAAACTCTGGTTTAATGGAAAGCATCGTTATTGACCTGTAAATTATGTTCTGTTGTTTGTGTGCATTGAGTGTAAGTTCTTTGGAACTGTTACAGACTGTTCGATGATGATCATTAAAATGCTTTTGTACAAAACTGACACAGCCCTTAACTGCAATTATATGCATTAATTGTGATGGTCTTAGATTTACATTGAAGTTCCATGGCAAAGAACTACAAGCTGGGTTCATTTATTTGAATGTCTTGTTATTTTTGTAAAATAAGATTCTTGGACTGAATGCTGATCTTGTACAATTTGCACTTGTGTGAGTGAATGACCTTGTGTTGTACTGTAAATTACTGGAGATCATTCTACAAATTACTAGGATCACTTATGTAGCTTTAGTTGAATATTTCCACAATGTAAATAAGATGTCCTGTACATAGGTATGTGTGGCTACTTTATGTCTGACCTATGAGGCTGTCATATTTAGCATATACTGTTTGTCATATTTATTTAACCGAAATTGGTGAAATAGTCTGGTATGATTACCACTGGATAACCTCTAATTGTGAAGCATTAACTTCCATATTAAAAATATTTCAATTTTAAAAAAAAATGAAAGAAAGCCTTAAAAAAGGCTATTAGCATGGAAAAATATGCACACACAAAAAGTATATTTATTTTAGTTACTTATTTATTAATTTCACCAAAGAACTATGTCCTTTGCTGGTTAAAATTATAGTTTCTCTGTAGTTAAATTTTATTTTATTTGTTAATTTAGTTAGCATAATATAGAATTGATTCAATTATCTCCCTAAAAGCTGTTTTAGGGTCAGTTTCAACAAATTAGTACACAAAAATACCTCTTGGTATTATGATAATGAATTATACTTTATGCCTTCAAAAATTTAAAGCTAAATATTGTATTATTGTCTTTCTAATGACACTTTTTTAAAACAAAAAATATTGTTTAAGGTGAGGCTTGGCTCTTTTATTGAGATCACTCTTTTTATCACTGCTCTTGTTGAATACTCGTTTTTTAGGGGGATATATTCATTCAGAGGCCAACACAGTGTAGCAAGATTTTATCATTAATTTGAGTTTGAGCATTTGTACATTTGAAATCTTGCAACCCCTGTGATTCAACTGTTTGATACACTATATATATATATATATATATATATAAATATATCCCAATTGATTAACTCTGTAAAGTAAAAAAAACAACAACAAAAAACTAGATATTGTTTCTCAGTTGATCAACAAAGGGCTTTCTTCTGCTTAATCTTAAGAGGAACACTATGTTGGTTTATCTGCCAGTATAACTGTGAATACATATGTGTAGAACTTCACTCCAGGGGATCCTGTATCATATTTTCCACTCCTAATGCACTTCAATTACTACAAATATGTGTGCACGTGACTGAGTGAATGTGTAAATATTACAAATGTGTAGGAAACATGATTTTTCTTAAAGCTTAAGGGCGTTCTGCTTTTGTGGTTATGTGATCAGTGATATATAAGCTGTGTGCGAAATAACAAAATTAGCAAGAAAAATGTTTTTAGAAAAACTTATTATTGTTGATGAATGAGTTGGAAAGAAAGGCAGTTTTGTCATTTTTCATTATGGCCACCCGTAGTGTTGTCCACTTAATTGAAACCCAGTAAAATGTATTAAAAAAAAGTTGTGTGTATTGCTTTCACTTTCATCTACAAGATCTTACAAATGTCTCCTTATTTAGATGTTTAAATCACTTTCAAAACTCAGCTTGATAATTTAACACATGCTTATGAAATTCAAGATGTGTAGTTATCAAGGGCTGTTTCTGATTTTACTACTAATAAAAATATTAATCTACAATTACAAAGTTTCCATGGAAACTCCATCCTTACCTACTGTAAAGTGCATTGTGCATTTAAAAATAATGGACTATAGGTATAACTTACTATAAGCTTGATCCAAGTTGATGAAGTTAACATTCAAATTTTATTGGCAAAAGTCTGAAAGATACGATAGGGAATGTTTGTAGAAACTATCATATATTATCAGGGCAAGGAGTGTTTTGTATCTAGGACATTTTGAGTAAGTAATAAGTACTGTATTGTGTACTATTCAAAAATGAGTATGTAGCCTTCATCAATATTAATAATATTAAAAAATATAAACTAGCTGCTCAAGCAAAAGTCTTATTGAAATGACAAATTTGTACACTTTCTTGCAGAATATGTTCAGATTAAAGTATTATTCACATTTTCCCTCCTCAAAACGCATAAATATTTATTAGATTCTGACAAAAATTCAAAACCAGCCATGAGGACATGACTTGTGAAAGAGGGACTAAAGAGGAAGTAGGTCCTGCTTTATATCTAGGCAACTCAAGTGATTTGAATAAGAACTAAAAATATTGGCAAGACGACCCTATCTACTTACAGTAAGTTATAGTTCCAAATTACTGTGTAAAATCATTTCAAGATAAAGGAATGATTTAAATTGTAGTCGTAGTCTACACTGTTTACAAGTAAGGCAAAAATAGGTTGAAGATGAATACCTTGAGGTCAAAATTTCTATGTACATGAGCAATTTGAACTGCTTGATTGAAACAGGACAAGTAGTACAGTTACAGCTAAAGCGCATATGCTTAGGCTAGTGGGAAAATTCCTGCTTGCACTTATTAATCAGTAATTGAATGTCTACCGTATCTCGACTTTTTTTTCAAAATTTTGAGGCCAAAATCAGGGGGGCGACATACTCGCATAACTCTTTTAAATTTCAGTAATATGATAAATGTCATAAATAAATAATAAAATTCCACTTTTCAAGTCTCAGATTGGGGGTTGTCTTATACTTGAGATCAACTTATACTCGGTATATACCCCGTAATACCTATTTTGACCTATTGCCTTTTTCTGGGTCCAAATTTGGTTGCAATACTGCAGTTGATTGTTAACCAGACACTTCTCAGTTTCCATTCAATATTTTCAAAAGGGTTTTGAGGTGTAGATAGGCTGATCTGTATCTATGTACACAAAGTGGAGGGGCTTAAAAATTTATTGGGTGCAACGGGAGGAGGTGAGTGTGTGTGTGAAAAAATAAATAATGCATACCTCATGTTATATTTAGATGGCTCCTTGGAAATACTTGCAGAATGTCCCCATTAGCATTTTTGCCCCACAATTGGGAAAGTTATGCTCAAAGCAAGGCCTTTCTCATGAATAATAATTGTACTGTATTTTTATTATCAAAAGAACCAAGAGCTAAACATATATATTTGAAATTTTTTAATAGACATAATGAAACAGTTTTTTTGTGGTATTTATCCTTCAATTGTGCTGTCTCGTAATTCATTTTAAATTCTATGCAATATTTTTTTTTCACTGATTGTTAATGAATTCAGTTTCAGGAGATAAAATTGTTTCCTAGGTCAAATATTTTGATATTATATTATTTGATTTACCCAGTACATGTTACCCATTATATTGAAAAATGTGTACAGTGTAATTAGTGTAAACTGTAAAGCCATATTTCTGAACCAAAGATCTAAAATATTCCAAATTTATTGACTTTGTGTGTAAAAATAACCCTTTGTGTTATAACGAAGGATGAAATGAAAGTAAACATTTAAAGGCAAAACATCTAAATTTATGATGTTCTAGTTCAGTTTTAGAAATCACGTCTAATTATGTTGATGAGATTCACTTTATCTTGTCAATAAAAAAAGCTTAGTGTGTGAAGTCTTGAATTAGGTAATATATGGATACTAAAAGTTAAAAGAAGTCATAACCATATATACACACCATAAAAGTAAAAGACAATTTTTATGTAGCCCAACCTTAAATGAATTGTTGAAGGGGGTAAACACGAGGGCACTTCAGACGTTTCATCAAAACATTTATTTCTTGCAACAATTTGCCACCGAGGGTTAAGAATAAAAATTCTGATTTAAATTAAACATTACCATATGGTATCAATGTCGATAAAATATATACTAGCGATTTTAATTCCTCCTCCATTTATAATATTAATATTCATGTTAAAATTGTGTACATAAATTCTATCTCTTTGATACCTCTTTGTCTTCTTTTATTTTTCTTTCTTTATATAAAAAAACTAAACAATCTTGCTCTTCAGTTAACAAGGCTTGATTTGAGTCTCTCAGATTTTAAAAAATTAGATTTGAGTTTTTTAGCTTGTACAAATTATAAACCAAACACAACATAAATCTTCTGTGCATTGGTTGGTACACATCTAATAGCACAGTTACTTAAAAGCTGAATATCAGTGTGTTATAACTTTTTATGCATTTTCTAGAAAAACTCCATTTGAAGTTGATTGTTTAACTGAAATTTTATTAACAATAAAAAATAATGAATACATTTCAAAAATTTGCACCATGAATACCATTTTGATCAATATATACAATAATTTCATTCTGAGGTAAATGTGGTGCAAAAACAACTTTCAGTTTCCTATATGTTGGCTGAAATGTGACCTCTGAACTAACATTTTCCAATGAGGCCATAGAGAACTTAGGACGAGACATCATAACTCTGCAAGTGATCTGATTGGTCCATGTTAGACCAAGAGCTGGAATGACATCCATGTCAGTTGTATTGTTCATATTTGCTGAAACCTGGTTGGAAAATAAACAATTTTTTTACAACAGAGCTTTTAAACACAAAGAAAGTAATTTGAAACATTACCACTTGTTTACTAGTTACATTACATTACCAATATACCAATACTAAATAGTGCAGCAGCTATTTTCCAAACTTTTGATAATTATCTGTAACGCCAATTATGCAAACAAACCCATCTTTTAAAAAAATTATTCTTAAACTTTATGCTATGTTTTGTGCATCTATGTATTGCAGAACTCGTGCCTGCCTAGAAAAATTAATTAAGATTTTATAATTTTTAATAGCAAAAAAACTCGATATGGAGAACAAATCTTGGCAAAACAAATTATTCTGGTCATTCCCAATTTAAACGTCAATCAGAATTCAGATTACATTTTAATAGAATATTATGAAGTAAATTGATGCACTCTAGGATTGAAATTAAAGCACTAAATGTTAAGAAACTGGATAAGAATAAATTTCTCTTTTTACACTAATAAACTCCCATTACCAATTAGTTCAGAAAATGGATAGTTTGCAAGACTATTCCAGTTTTCTGTGGTGTCTTTAACTTTAAGATCTACATATTAATGGCATTTAAGTTTCAGCTGCAGATCCTCACATTTTGTATAATAAGAACCAACCCATTCATTAGTCATTAATACTGTACCTGATTGATGCACACTATGGGCATGTTGTACTGATATGCCAGTGAACGCAAGAATGAAGCAAACTGACATAAATGTTTAGCCCGTTCGAATGTTTGTGTGAAGTCGTAGTGACACCGAAATAAAGCTGCCACAGAGTCTATGACTATTAGGCGAACCAATCCTCTTTTCAATAAAGTAGGCAATTTCTTTTTTACACACAATTCCATGGTTTCCTTGATCAAATAGAAAGTAAGTAATATGTAGAATGTTTCTAGTTCAAGTCAGTCCTAAAGTATAGATTTAAGCAAGGCTCATTTAAGATATTTATAGCAACCTCCACCTTTCAAGTATTTTGTAACCTTTTCCCTGTGAGAAACTATAAAAATTGTCTGGTAACTGTCATCAAAATTACTTTTTAGAGTAATTTGATGTTTGGGAAGTTATATTTACATCAGCATTTTAAAACTGTGTTACAGTTACACATATACTACGGGTATAACTGTAACCAAGTATTCCATTTTCTAGTTAATTTTAATTCTATGTGGCAAATCTACTACTCACAAAATCTGCCACATGCTCTATAAAAATTTTGTCTCCAAAATTGTGACCTGGCGACTTGGTTGAATGAGACTGTATCAATTGTTGTAATCTCTTACTTGGAAAAACATCTTCTGTGCATATGTAAACAGCTCCTGAAACAGTTCCAACATTACATCATATAGAACGGGACTGCAATAAAGCTTTTAAATAAAATACAAAATACACAAACAAATTGTGCAATGAAAACAATAATTTTGAGCTTTATTTTTAGACTGATACGACAGTAAACGTTTCGGCTAATGCCTTCATCAGTACAACATAAAATACATTCTTACAATACTTACATAAGTAATAATAATATTCTTAAAACATATTGTATTTTAAAATATTTATGTTAAATAAAAAGAAAGGAAAAACAAACATGGACACAGAATATAGGAAAAAGGGGGAAGTATCCAAAGTTACAGTAAAAACCACAACGGGAACAAGATTATGCAGTTAAGTAAAATTATGAATTTGGTTAATTCCATATGGAGCCAACGTACCAAATCTTTTTATGAGTCTATTTTCCATGTGGAAAATATTTTCCACGTTTACTGTCGTATCAGTCTAAAAATAAAGCTCAAAATTATTGTTTTCATTGCACAATTTGTTTGTGTATTCCAACATTACACAGTTACAGATTCTGATGTGTTTACTATGGTAATTGCAAAGAGAGCATTAGGGTCCATATATGGTCTCTTTTTTGGATGCCATCTTTGTTGTCATTATGAATTACTAGGTTGTGCCAACTGTTTTTAGAGCGCCAACTGTTTTTAGATCGCCTACGGCACCCACTTTTTTCAAAAGCCCAACTAACTTATCCTTGTTTGATAAATACAAAATATTCAACTTGCTGAAATGTACACAAAGTATTTTATAATTATAAATCGTCAAATCCAATTTTTACGTCGTTCCCTTTTCCAAAATTAAAATACAAGCTAAAACAATGACGTCATATAATATTTTTTTTACAGCGCATCTTTAATTTATAATTATTTTACACACCTTTTTGTGCGCCTCCGATGCATACCTTGTATTAAAATATAAGCTAAAAAAATGACGTCATCCAACCAGTGACTTGGGCTATTATATTGTATACTAGGTTGTGCTGCACCGCCACCCTTTTTTAGGGCGCCTATGGCGCCCACCTTTTTCAAAAGACCAAGAAACGTATATTTTTATGATAAATACGAAATATTCCTGAAATGTACACAAAGTATTTATATATTTTTTTACAGTGCTAATCACCACACGATTTTTTAACTAATTTTAGAAAGCAGCGCACCAAATTACTGCACCAAAAAATAACTCTTTTCGAATGTCCGCATGAAAATAATAGTGTGGAGGGTGTTTAATGTTAATCTGGAAACCAAAATGATTATGATTTTTAAGTCTATATTTTCAATTTTTAAAAAAAGCAGAGTGATGTCCCTTAGCGTTAGGCCACAGTCCTACATAATTGAGGGTAAATATATATTTAATGTTTTAATAAAATAGACAACTAAAGAAAACACTAAATCTTAACCTTTAATTAAATTTATCTACTAAAACAATTAAGAGAAATCACTATGCCATGACTTCAAAGTAAACATCATCGGTAACATTCACTTTGTTTACACATTTACTATTATTTAAAATATAAATTTGCGATTAAATTTTATTTTTTATTTATTAATATTAACTATTCAAATAAATGAGTTAATTAATTGAAAAGGATCTACTTACCTCCATGATTAGATTTATTTAACTGAATAGAGATACAAAGTTGCAGACAAAATTGTGTTTTGCCAGAAGCACTTTCTCCCGATATTTCTGTTAAAACTCCTGATATAATACCACCTTTTTAATAAAAGAAAGAAAGTAAATTTTAAATGTTTAAAATAATTTTAAGTAGGAATCTAGAATGTTAAAACAAGCTATAAACTAAACTTAACAAAAATAAGAAAAAATATTTTTATTAGCATTGAATAATTCACTCCTACATCTGACATAATAGGAAAGAAAAATAAAATATCACTTTACTCTTGGATTCTTTAAGGGTTGTTACATAAATGCATCTATTTTAAATAAGTGTTCATAATAACCTGAAGTCTGACTTATGATCTGACTTAGGTTTTCTAATGTTTAAACAAAATTTCTGCATTAAATTAAATGATGGATATTAATTATGTCATTTAACAGCTAGTGGTATTGTTCTTTTTACAATGGTCTTTAATCTCACTGAGCCCATAATATTTTTAAAATCTCTTTTTTTCCCATGATTTATACAGTTTTTAATATTAAATATCATTAGCCATTTAATTTACATTTAGACCATGAGTGCAGCTTCAATGATGTCATTCATCAATACTAATGCTATGTTAGTTAAGCCATGATACCATTTCAGCTAAGAATAGTACCTGGGATAACAATTGATTTTCCATCAAATTTCCCTTTAAATTATAGCCACTATATTTCATTATCTTTAAAAACTATAAATAATATGAGTTAATGAATCAGAGAAGAACCAAGAAATTCACCTCCTAATGTTTTGTCAATTATTTCACAAGATGTGGAGAGTTTCCAATGCAGTAAAGATGTCTCAGCTTTTTTATGTAGTATTTCCAGAGCTGGAAAACATAAATCATATATCCATGAAACAAGGGATTTTTGCTTAAATTAAAAAGAAAATTAATGCAATTAGATCTTTATATAACCTCATCTGCAATGTTCCCTTTAAGCTATGCAAACGCACAGATAGCTGACCAATACCACCCAACCGTTTAGAATTGCTGCAGCAAATTTTTTATAACAATTATATAATAATACAGTGGTACCCCGCTTAAGAACGGATCGCGCAACGAACGATCCGTACAACGAACAATCCGTACAACGAACGCTGCTGTGAATCTCAGAGTGAACTTTTCCCCGCACAACGAACGCGCGGTGCGTGCCTGTGCTTGGCACGCGGGTCATTTGGTTCGGGATTTTGCTAATGCAGTCATTCCTTTGTTATGCGGTGAACCACATGCTAATCCAACAACACCTAACCCTGCTTAACCCTACTAACACTTTACTTGCCTCTGAACACTGCCTGTCCTCTTTTTTCATATTTTTATTGAAATTTGTGATGGTCCGGAACCAATTCATTTCCCATAGACGTCTATGTGAAATTGCGTTTCGCTTAACGAATGCACCGCTGGAACGGATTGCATTTATTAAGCGAGGTACCACTGTATCTGTGATTGGAGGTTTAAATTTTGCACACAAAAAATAGACGCTCTGCAATTTTGCACTCAGATTTGTTATATTGCACATGGACCAATGAACCTTATAGGGGACATTGCTCTTCAGTGCCAAAAATCTCTAAAAGGCAATTCCATTGATTTAAAACATGTAAAATTTAATTTTAGTCCTTAAATATTGTCCACTAACATGAAATTTACTCACTTTCCAGCAGGGACTTAATTTATTATAATTTTAGGTCTTGTTTAATTGTATCCCTTTGTAGGTGGCTATTTTCTTCAATTAAATGATGTAATTAAGTCCGTTGGTTGTCATTTTAAATGTTTTAATTTATTAAATTTAAAACTAGGAATTTAATTTAAATCAGAAAGTTGTTGCACATGGGAGAGAGAATAGGCAAACAGGCAGAAGAATAACTAAAAGAAAAGGGCAATATAATTCATCCTTGAGAAAACTGGAGAACTGCCCCACCATCCCTGAACATGCCCCATTAAGCACCACAAAACTGGTGCTCAAACCAGAAAATTGTTAAACATGTACATGTATTTTATTTAGTAAAAGAACATTAATTGCTGGAAAAGGTTTAGTCAGTAAACAAGCAACTCATTGTACCAAACAATAACTAAAAGAAAAACTCACACACTACGTTTCATGTTGTTTTTTTAAAATCAACAGCTTGTGATTTGCAATCATTATTTATTAAATTATTGTAAATTTTAATTTTAAATACAAATCCTATTGCTAGTATTGGTTCTATAATTGGACCTGACTCCAATGGGTCTGAAATAAAATATATCTGATAATACCAGTACAATATGACTGCTGGGGCACAAAATAAACTTGTTTTTTAAGTAAAGTCTCAATGCCTTTCTCTCTTTTACCGATGAAGTAGGGATGCCTTGCTCCACCCATAACAAGTTTAAATTACAGTGGGAAGGAATAAAGAAGACAGTTCAATTATAATGCAGAGGATTCTTAATAATTTTAGATTTCCAAAACAAACCCAGCTTTAACATTATTTAATAATCATTACTATTACCTGTACAAGGTTTGCATATGAATCTTTCAGCAATCAGATCTTTTAATATCAATACCTCTTTCGAAGAGAGGGAAGTAAGCCTTTCAATTTCAGGGCTAGACAGACTGAGTATGTGCTGGTAATCTGTTAGAAGTGCTATTATTAAAAAAATTCAATTCATTGAAATTAATGATAAATTTTACATTAGGATTGTATTGAAGCTTTCAGATCTATAAACACAAATTAGGAAATGAAAATAAGCAGATATATATATATTTTTTTTAAACAGATGATACCATGATCACAAATCACCACATGTTGAGCTCATGATTTAAATTTAAAAATTGAACTTTTAAAAAGCATCCAGTTAATTATCATACAGTGTACTATACAAATTTTAAAAACTATTAGTCAGTACTGATTATACTTATACTGAAATTTTAAAATTAGCTGCCGATAAATAATAAATTTCCTGACGATAACACGAACATTTTGGTTTTAAACTATTGACCGACGAGAATGTACAAAATGTTGATAAAGTTTTCCTACCATGGTTCTAACACTTTGCCTACTTATCAAACCAAATGAAAAGTGTATTAAGCTAATGGCAGTAATGGAGTCTATCTCAGAGACAGAAAATGACGACAGCTCTCCTGATGAATTACTGCGTTACAAAATAAAGAAGAGAGTTCCTGAATCCATTAACCCTCTACAATGGTGGAAACACAGATATCCGATAATGTCATTCCTTGCCAAGACCATTTTGTGAATACCCGTTACCTCAGTTCCATGTGAATGATTGTTTAGCTTGGATGGTTATATTGTCAATAAGACCCGCTCATCACTTGAACCAAATAAACCAACAAAATCATATGAATATGAATTGTAATATTGACTATGAATATGATGGATAATAATTAAACGGAGTGATTATTCACACAGCTGGATTTTTTAAAACCACAATGAGGGTGCTGACAGTTTGTATTACATATTCTATGAGCACTCAAGCAGGCCCAAAGTTCAATGAAACTTTTAATTATTTTTCCCCATGCATTTGTTATCTGTTCTGTTACAGTTACATACTCTCCCTCTTATTCTATACAGTCTTATGCTTTTTCATGCTTTAATTAACTTAAATGGCTTTTGGGAAGAATAATAATTATTAATTAGCCTACTATGAATCAGTACAGAGTTTGTTTGGACCAACTATAGTAACATTCTGGTATGCAGGTCCGATAAGGTTCTTGTTAAAATTAATAAAAACATAACATTCCAGTCACTTTAAAACTTGAAAAATGTTTGAAACGATATTTTAATTATTTTTACACCCTCCACACCAATAGATATCAATTAGCAGTGCTATATAAATAATTAGCAGAAATAAGAAATTAGATATTATTAACATATAAATATATTTTATTATCATTATCATATGGGGAGGGGAGATGGCTAGAAGACGTCAAGTCATTTAATGACTTACTTCAACTGATAGCAAAATGACCGGTACTAAGATTAGACGTAACTACATACCAGTAATGAGAAATGGGATTTTTTTTCTCAGAAGGTTTACAAAAGAGAGGTAAAACAATTTATTATTAAAGCTTTTAGTAATACTTTAAATGCTCACATTCTTTTGGGAAATTATTTTGATAATCATAATGAATAATGATGTTCATGTATAGGCTATATTAATAAGCCTATTTAAAATTTACGAATTCAATACAATCTGGGCCGTCTTAACGCATAGGCCCGCTGGGCATTTGCCCGGGGGCGCACGAGCATAGGGGCCCCATGGGAATATGTTTATTTATATATATTATGTATATTAGTATATTAATTTTTTATTCCTGCGGGGAGGGGGGGGCGCACTCTTTCTTTGCCCAGGTGCCCAACACTATTTCTTTGCCCTGGGGCCCAAAATGGTGTAAAGACGGCTCTGAATACAATAGTCATTAGCCTAACAATCTATAGCCTATACTATATATTAGTATGCTTCTAATTAAAAGTCAGTATAACTTATACTTATAACTGAAATAACTGTAACCTTTTTTTGGCTGTGGGAACAACGCTAAGCAATATTCCCACAGCTGTGTGAATAGGTACCACAAACTGAAATTTCAAAATGGTCCCACAGCTTTTCTAGATGTTGTATTTTAAAGTACTAGTAATTCTAAGACCAAGGACACCAAGTTTGTTCATATATCTTCTTAAATGAGAAAGGTGTGGACATTTGAAGTTCAGGTTTTTTTCATTTTGTTCTCTTCCCTAAAAAGTGCTGTTTTTGAAAGACTATATCTGTAAACTTATTTTACATATACCCACTTACTCATGCTCATTTCAACCAAAAGTATATGGAGAACAAACTCAATTTTTTTCAGGGGTGAAAAATAATTTAATCCTAAAAATTTATTGACATGAAAATGGATTTGCATCATTTTTTTAGAAAAATAAAAAGGGAGGTACAAATCACAAAATTAACACTTTTCAAAAAACATTAAAAAATAAGCCAATGAAACAGGATACAAGATAATTATATCAAAATGAAGGGTAACTAAAGATCTATAAACAGAAATAAAGTGCTTACCCACAAATTCAATAATCAAAGTAAATGTACGGTTAGAAAAATGCAAGGGTTCTCAAAAAGTAAAAATTTAGTCATTTTCTAAAATATTGCATTAAAATAAAGACAAACCATTGCTTATAACTTTTCAAAGATCAAATTACCCCATTCTATATATATTTACATAATATAATTGTGCAATGATTCATATGAACTTATAAGTGCAGAAAAGTTGTATTACATTTATATCAAAATTAAATAATTTCAAATGGTTTTTTCTAATCCCAATATTTAAAAAAAATGTTATTAATTATTAGTATACAGATTATATGAGCTTAATAGTCAACTTACAAATAAAATATTTAATTTAACATACCTTTAGACACAGTCATATAATAAGTAAAGCTATTTATAAGTCTCAGCAAAAGATCAACATAAAAATCAATAATAAACTTATTTGGTACCTGTCTTCAAGTACCAGCCTCACATGTTCCTCAGGTGGAGAGCCCAGATTTTCTGTTATTTCCAAATGATAAGGTAGGACTTATTAAATCAAAATCCAATTGTTTATCCAAGAAATATCTGTATGATATATTAATCCAAGAAATGTACATAGTCCATTGATGAAATTGAAATGAAACTGCCCAAAACCTTTTCCACTTGATTCTGAATTGTAAAGCTGCCACCTTGTTTTATCAGTGAGAACCAGGTTTCAAGCTGAAAATGATAATTTATCAGTTTAATTTTAAATTTTCAAAATTACTAGGAGTAAAGAACAAAATAATTTTAAAAGAATCATATTAATTATAATCAAGGCATTAAAATAATTAATAACATTAGTATTAGTTTTAAAGTTACCTGATCCCATGACTTGTTATTTTCCTCTTTTAAAACATAGAGTTGCAGTAGTAGTTTGTTGGTGATAACAAGAGTGGGCATTGATGGTTTTCTACCCTTTCCTCTGGCCAGAAAAGTCCTCTTAAGTGCACCATATTGTTCACCTTCATCTAACAAAATTGAACACATATTTCCCAGTACATAAAGTATATATTATAGAAATTATTCTAACTTTACACTGAAATTCTTATATTTCTTCATAAGTGATTTATAACTGATTAACTGGAGAAAAAAAAATCCCTAACTTATTAACTTATTGACATTTTCTTCATCATTGTTTACATTGGCAACCAAAGTTATGATCATGTGACCCTTAATATAAATGACAATTTAGGACTAATAATATCATTTTATTACTATGAAATATATTAATTATTACTCATAAAAGTAATATATTTAAAGGGAAATAAATGTTTTATATCAACAGTCAGAAAAAAAATAGATTTCACTTCAAAGTAGGAGTGGTGGTTTACGTTAGTTATGAACCTAAAAATTGAACGTAACTGTGCAACGAATCGTAAAACTAAATAGTAAAAACTACTCATTTGCCAATAAATAATATTTAAAAGACATTTTAAACTATAGATATGTTTTATTTTAATAATATTACTTACCAACTAAGCCTTCGATATCGACAAATGTCAATTTGCTTGTCCCTGCTGGAGCGCTAGCATTAATAAACGCAGGCATTTCCTCACACAGCAAAATGTTCTTCGAAACGAAAATATAGGTTTTTTTTTGCTTTGCCAAAATGCGCAATAATAATAAATGAAAAGTTATTTACGTATTTCGGTTGGAAAAATGGACAAGCCTTTCAAAAATGTTATCCAACAAGTCCAATTATGTCAAAAACTTATAATTATATGAATTTTTCCTAGCATTTTTACATTTTTTCACATTTTAAAAAATATTTTATAATGTTGTTTCATACGAAACTTTAGATTATTCAATTTCGCATTCGATTTACAACTTGTTAACGCAATTGTATGTATCGCGCGCTAGGGCAAAGGCGTTGAATGGAAGAGGGTAAAAAAATATAGCTCAGCTGCCACTCAAAAATCGTTATGTTATGGTGATGGTTTTCCAGCGATAAATTTAATATTTTAAATGAGATCAACGTCAAAGAAAATAACAAATAATTTAAGGGCTTAAAATACACTTTTTAACGGTACAATTTAATTTGTATAACATCTCGTTTTATTATAGAAAAAAGTGAGTGAAAAGTTGCTAAATTTAAGAACCAAGGCGAAAAAACGCAATTTTGAGCCAGTTTGTGGTACCTAGTGGTGTGAATAACGCTAGCCATAGCCATAATTATTAAATGACAACTGAGCAATGTTCCTCAATGTATTATAATATATAACTTGACTTATATATTATAATATAATTATATATATTACATTGAGGAAAATTGCTCAATCAGAGTCAATGTCAGTCAGTCTTAGTCTTAGATTATAAGTTAATATAAGACTGATTGACATTGAATAACTGTTTCAGTCTGTATCACTGTATTATTTAAGTATTTTAAGTTAGATTTAGATAAGACAAGAATGACAAGATTTTGTTTTATTAGTAATATTTTTTTAATTTTAAATTAATTTTAGTGTCATCATCGAAATCATGAATGAATATGTCTTAGTCACTTAGTCTTATACTATAATTAGGACTTATATAATATAACTATAACTTATGTTTACGTCATAGTGGACTTAGTGGTCATAGTCTATTGAGTCATAGTCATTTTAGTCATAGTATAGTGATTATAGTCTCAGTCTCACTGTCACAGTAGACTCACTCAGTAGTAATTCATTAATTTAAAATTCAGCGTTATTCACAAGCTTACACAAACCTTTCTTTAAAGCTGTAGCTATTTTGGGATTGATATCAAGAGTGTCAACGTTTTCGTTTTTAATATTCATTTGCCGAGAGAATCTTGTTCTAATATAGTTATATTATATATTATAATTATAGGGTAGCCGCTTAATATAGTTCTAGTACTAGTTGCCGAGGAAACTAAATAAAAGCGCCATTATAATATTATTATCCCTTTAGCCAGAAGAGCTATGCTTATCCGGTTCGCGGCAGTAATTTGCTCGTATTTTTTCCTAATATCAATTTTTATATCTGCTAAATAATTTTTTATTTACTAAATTTAAAAATAACGCCTGCAAATTCTGGCACAAATTGTCTACCCGGAATCACAATGCGGTTTTCGTGCTGACCGATCAACCATGGACATGATTTTCTCACTCCGTCAGCTACAAGAGAAATGACGGGAGCAACAGAAAGCAACAGAAGACCTGGTCAGCCGCAAGGGTCTGCTACGTATCCTACAAAAAATAGGATGTCCGCCACGGCTTCTCTCCATCATCGACTCCTTCCACACCAATATGCACGACACAGTGCTCTTCGATGGTGCCACATCAGAACCCTTCCCAGTTTGTAGCGGAGTCAAACAAGACTGCGTACTGGCTCAAACACTCTTTGGTATCTTTTTCTCGATGCTATTACGACAAGCTTTCGATGACTGCTCCGAGGGTGTGAACATTCATAACCAGGACGGATGGAAACCTATACAACATCAGCCGGCTCCGCGCGAAGAGCAAAGTGGAAACTATTAATCAGAGAGTTGCTCTTCGCGGATGACGCAGCCCTTACGTCACATACAGAGATAGGACTCCAACAGTTGGTCAATAAGTTCTCAGAGGCGTGCAAGGATTTTGGTTTAACGATTAACCTAAAAAAGATCAACATTATGAGACACGGCACTGACTGCCTCCCAGCAATCTCCATTGAGGGAAACACCTTGGACGTCGTCGAGGATTTCACCTACCTTGGCAGTAACATCACAAGCACACTCTCCGTGGAAAAGGAAATAGAAACCAGAATCGGCAAAGCCGCATCTTTAATGGCTAGGCTGAATCAAAGAGTGTGGAATAATGTGCAGCTCACAGATAGGACGAAAATAACTGTGTACCAGGCCTGCGTACTCAGCACACTCCTCTATGGCAGCGAGTGCTAGACGACCTACGCCAAGCAAACAAAGCAGCTCAACGGCTTCCACTTACGATGCTTGCGTAGGATTCTACACATCAAGTGGCAGGACAAGATCACCAATGTCGAGGTACTCAGAAGGAGCCACATGCTGAGTATGCGCTCAATTCTGAGTGAGAGGTACCTGCTGTGGTTGGGTCATGTCCGCAGGATGAGCTCGGAGCGCATTCCAAGAGCCTTGCTTTACGGTGAGCTGGCAACTGGTATGAGGAAAAGAGATCTCCCCTGCTTGCGCTTCAAGGACGTCTGCAAGAAAGACTTTTCGCTGGGGCAGATAGACCATAAAACGTGGGAGATCATTGCCGATGAGCGCACCTCCTAGCGGGCAAAAGTGCGTGAAGGCATTCAATGGATTAAATATATATTATTGGAATTATTATTGTTTTATGACCTTCTTGATATAAAGACACATTATTTTTTAAATGTTATTTTTCTTGTAAGAGTTTTTTTACCTTTAAATTATTGAAAAAATTAAATATTTCTTCTCCTTACAAAATGCTTAAAATTTATTAATAAAATTCCGTAGTTTTAAAAGCTATATTAATATTGGCATACTATAGCCAGACTATAGCAGTGGTTCACAAACTTTTTTGGCCTACCGCCCCTTTTCCAGAAAAAAAATATTGCTCAACACCAATTTTTTTAAAAAACATAAATTAAAAAGAAAGATAGATGTATTAATGTTTCTGACTCTTTCTTAAAATATAGTAAAGAAATGTGTAAATTAGAAACTTTGAAATTATGAAACTAGATATTGAACTCAGAATAGAAAGGAAACAGAAAAAAACTATATTAATAGTGGCCTACTATAGCAGTGGTTCTCATACTTTTTTGTCCTACCGCCCCCTTTCCAGAAACAAAATATTGCTCAACGCATTCTTATTTTAAAACAGAAATTAAAAAGAAAGATATCTATTATGTATTAATGTTTCTGCATTTTTCTTAAAATATAGTAAAGAAATGTGTTAATTAGAAACTTTGAACTTTGAAATCATGAAACTAGTTATTGAACTCAGAATAGAAAGGAAACAGATGAAAGAAAATTTAAAAAATATATTTTAAAAAATTAAAACATTCGAAATCCTCTTAATGAGAAGGATGAACCTGGTGTGCTGCTGCCAATTTAGTAATCCTCGGCTCAATTTCCGTCAGCAGTAATTTTCAACCGCGCGATTGACTATTTGAATTCAGTTTCTTTTCTTTTTATTTTACTACCATTCAACAAATAAAATACATAAACACAATACATATGGACAGCGGCGTAGCGTGGGTATGCGCCGCCCGGGGCAGAACCCAGGTCTGCCGCCCGCCCCCCGGGAAAATATATATATGCTCTAAAGGAAATACAATTTTTTACGAAAGTAATAAGGACGCTATTCATTTTTAAGTTAGTACTAAGTAGGAAAGCTTTCATTAAAAAAAAATATTGAAGTTTCTGCTTTTATTCATGGCACAACCTTTAATGTATCAATGTTGTCAGCCATGCCTTGCTTAAAATCCAAATAGCTATTAGATTACGTATGTGTTGCTCATTATTTTCTGTCAACAATAGGAAGAAGAAAACATTTCGCGCCCCCGCACGACAGTAAATAGTATCATTTGTCTATAAAATTGTTATAAGTACACCATTTCGCGCCCCTCTTTAGGGAGCCTCGCGCCCCCCTTGGGGGGCGCGCCCTACTATTTTAGAAACACTGGATTACGTAAATGGTGTAAGAAAAACTGCCAAACCTCACTTTAATTTCTACACTAACTTATCTTATGAAGAATACAACTTTCTTCTCAACTATTCGCTTTGTTTGCCACAATTTTCTCTGTCGTTATTTGACTGGAAGGTAAATTAAAATCGTAAGTTTTCTACATAAAGTTTTAGGGAAAGTCAAAGCACTATTCGTTTCTCGTTGAGTAGCCTTTGCAAAGTTCTCTTTTTTTTTGTTTTGTTTTTGCACAATATGTTTGTAAATAATTTCGCGCTTAATTGACTTCATAAAACACATGTTTCGAAGACCAGCAAAGTTCCTGCGTCTGTTCGTGTGTTTACATTTTCGTCTGCCTTGGTCAGTTTTGGTATCTCCTAAAACTGCAACGGTCTTATTTCGAATTCGAGGGGACAAGTTGTTTTTTTAAAAATCATTTTGAAAATTATGTTCTCGAAGCACTTGCTCGTACTTTGTTAGCAGATGCATAAGTTCCAGAATATTGCATATATTTGCATTAGTTTATTATATTCCTCTCTGTGACCACGAAAAGCCACATTCTATTTTGCCAGGATTTAATGTCAAACATTATAATACGGACTTCTTGGCCCTTTGTTTTTTTTTCTTTTACAACTGATTGTTCTTTCTCATTCCTTCCACTTGCAAATACTTTGGCAATGTTGAGCATTTGTTCACGAGTGGCTATATTTGAATTTATTTTGTGTCAATTATTATTCCATTAGATAGGCAATTCTGTTCATTATTTTTGATTATGCATCAGAACAGAATACGTTAAAATTAAAATGATGATGCTTTAGGAGAATACACCATTTAATTACGATACCAAATTTTTTCCAGTAATTTACTCACGTTAAAATCATTCTACCACTATACGTCTCATCTCTGTTTTAGTGTAAGATCCGTGTCTATTTTGAAGAAGTTAATTTTAATATGTTGGACACTCTTTCAATCTTGTTGCACTTTTAGTAATCTACTTATATCTATTTAGTCCATGTATGTGGTTAAAATTTTAGTAGTTTTGGGAGTTTTATGGATATAGCAATTTTAGCTTCTACAAGATGAGTGGCTGACAAACTTGAATCAGTTATAGGTACCAGCATTCCAGTGTTATGTTTTTATACTGCTTTACCCCCTTGGTTATTCATTTCAATAGCTTTAGTATCAGAAGAATTAATTTAAATTCATTATGGCTTTTAAAGTTTTGGCATTAGAAAAGATCACGTATTTTAACAGATCCTTCATTTCTATTGTGGCGTATATTGAATATCTGTTGATTCATCAAGAGCCAAACTGAATGCTACACAATTCTTTAAACCGTTCCTCATTTTCCCTTCAATATCAGCGTTAATGTCTGAAATACGTCGCTCAGTGGTATGGCGTGACATTGAAATTTGTGTCATCAGTCGCCGAAGTCTAGAATTATTTGGATTAATATTGAAATTACTTCTTGATATTTTTCTTAATAAAGTCTCCATCAGACTAAGGCCGTTTAGCACGAGCAATACTCCAAGCGATGACATAACTTGCCTAAGTTAAAGTGACTACGGGTAGTTCTTTACTGAAAGCAGAAAGTAGTGTCTGCTGCTGACACTTCCCAGCCTTTAACTCAGCAAGCTTGCTTTTTCTCAATTCACTCTGCAGTGGATTCCGCAATGCAAACTCTTCATGATTTTTTTCATAGTGTCGCTTCATTTTGCTAGCTTTGTAATTTGCTAGCGGTGATTGGCAGATGATGCAAATTGGCTTACCATCTTTATCAATAAATGCAAAATCCTCTTCCCGTTCTGGTAGAAAGCTTTTATTCTTTTATTTATTTTCGTTTCCTGCAACTTGTTGCCATATTTTGTGGAATTTTATTGAAACGGGAACAAGAAATTTAACAGTTTACATCACCAACCACTTACAAACCAATCGCTCTCTTCAGCTTTTAAAATTTAAATAAGCCAAAAATATTTTCAACCCTTTGTTTCTGTCCAGATTTTTTAAAGCGTTCATTAATTTTTTCTTATTACAGTGAAAATCATTGAACCACTGAAAATTATTTTTTTAAAGCCAATAATAGATTATGTATGTTTATTTTTTAAATATGGTGTGGATAGGAGTGGAGGGGGGTAGATAAACAACATTGGCTCGTCTGTCTCAACCGGTAAATCAATAATTCGGTGTATTTCAAAGCGAAGTTGCGCGTCCTGTCACATAATAAAAGCAGGGTGTAATTATTGATAACACACAATACCAACCCCTTTTAATTCTCTGGGGTGCGGTCGTGTTTTCTTTGATTAATTCAAAGACCCTAATTCTTTTAGTGTTATCAGATTTTTGTTTCATGTTCAGGGAAAAAAGGTGTAGCAAAATTAGGGCTGCGGAAATTATCGATTAATTTCTCGATTAATCGTTAAAAAAATTATCGATTAAATATCGATTAAAATAATTTTAATCGATAAAAATTCGATTAAAATTTAAGAAAATATTTATAATATTTAAAAAAAATTTTTTGTAATAAATAATAATTTATTTAATAATTAATAATAATTTATATATATTTTTTTAGGTACAAACATCTCCCGCGTAATATTAAAATTTATTTTATTAATTTATGTTGACCGGCAGACGTCAACTATAAAATGGCTGACAGCCAGAGCCGTATTTACACCATTTTGGGCCCCGGGCAAAGAAATAGTGTTGGGCCCTTCCCCCGCAGGAATAAAAAATGAATATACTTAATATATATAATTGAACATATTCCCATGGGGCCCATATGCTCGTGGGCCCCCAGCAAATGCCCAAAGGGCCTATGCGTTAAGACGGCCCTGCTGACAGCATCAGCGCAGTTAAATTTAAACATATAACTAGAAAGTTGAGCAAATATGTTGTTTTTAAGCTAACTGCGGATGGACAAGTCGAAGATGGTGAAAACGTTTACTGTGTCCATTGCCATAAACAATTCTTTTTTAAAGGATCAAATACATCGCTGACGTACCACCTTCAGCACAAATCAAGTATCAACACATTGTCATGAAATTTAGTTTAAAATATTCTTAATTTTCAATGTCCGTGAGAAATGTTCAGTTTAATGACGTCATAAATTTATATTTTTGGTTTTCATCGAAATTATCGATTAATTAATCGATAATTTTTCAAAAGTTAACGATTAAATTTAAATTAATCGATAACAGCCCTAATCAAAATACATTGTACTTTGTATTTTGTCGGGACCGTATATTATTTCCCGTTGACATATATTTCTTCTTAAGTGTTTTCCTGTTAAGCGTATTTCACAGCATATATTTCAAACGAAAAGTTTTAATTTGATCAACTGTTCGCGAGCCGCAGTTTGGCCACCGTTGCAGTAGACTGTAGACCATAGAATAGCTTCGGTAACATATCTTACAAGCAAATGTGGCTCAACAACTGACTGCTACTACAGTGGCTAAATAGGCCTATCAGAACAGATAAATAATAATCGGCAGTACTGGGAAAATGTTCTTGAACGAGTTATGGCAGTCAGAATTAATTAGTCAGAGCGTGGTTTACCTTACAGAGGAGATTATGTATGCTTTACTTTCAGATTTTCTTAAATGTTCGAGGGATATGTTTGATCATTTTGAAGTAAAAGCTAAGGAAAAAATGCTTGACGTTGAGTACATGAAAAGCAGATATAGAAGAAGGCTTGGCAATGATGAAGAAGAAGATGTTGATTGTAAGAAAAGCAGACATAGCAAAAGGCATATAAATGATGACGAATATGATGCTTTAGAGTTTAGAGAACCTTGAGCCAAGAGACAAGTTCAGTATTAAAACAATTATACATACGACGAACTTATTAGAGTCAAGTCTGACACAGAGGACCTCATAATGCAAGGATGATCCAAAAAGTTTTCATTATTAACAAAATTAGAAGCTTTAGAAGAAGAGATGTGTAAAGAAGTTAGTGCTTTATGCCAAACATATATCCTGAAAATGTAGGCATGAATCTTGTTGGAAAATTCAAGCATTTTCATCAATATGATAGACGTAGTCCAGATCATGGTTCAGCGGAACATGACACATCATGATCTGTATAAGGCATAAGGTAATATCTAACGATCGTGTCCAATCAGCATTCACTGATCTAGAGGCGATTTTGAGATTATTTCTTCAAATGTTTGCCAATTGCTCTGGAGAAATATCTTTTTCCCCGCCGAAAATAATACAAAAACGAATTTAGAACAACAATGCCTAAAGATAATTATATTATTTATCCCCCAGTTTCATGTGCATAGGAAGTAAAAATTACGCAGTTTATCATTTTAGGATGTCATCAGTGACTTTGCTCTGTCAAAGGCAAGAAATAAAATATCCTAATTTAAAAATAATTCCTAAAAGTGTATCACATTTTTCAAGAGATTGGATGATAACTTAATAAGCCTTCGTAAACTTTAAAAAGAATTTTTTTTCTCTTTTTAACCAGAGGTTGCATTTAAAAAATTGTTATGAATCAAAATGATTTTAAGTTAAAGATTATTTCACTATCAATACACTTATTAATTATATTTCAGTTAAACCCTCTAGGTCAGTGTTGTCCAAGCGGTGTGCCGCGGCACACTAGTGTGCCACAAGAAAATTTTAGTGTGCCGCGAAAGATTTCAAAAATACCATAAATTGCTAGGCTTTTCGAACCTTCAAGTTTTGAAAAAAAATATCTTTAACTGAAAAAGAATTGAATAAAAAACGTTTCATGTTTGTATTGTTCTGGTTGTGAGCATCTCTTGGGTGTGGTCGAGTGGCAGCGACCTGGACTGTCGTACCGATGGTCATGGGTTCAAATCCATGTGAAGGCAAGGGTTTGTTCCCGGGGCCTAGGGCGTCCCTGAGTCACCCCGCTCCGAATGGGTACCTAACACTGTTAGGCGGCTGGGCAATGCGTGGAACCCACAAAGCCGTGGCCTGTGAACGCTGCATCACTTGCCAACAGATCATCTGTCATGGGCTGTGGACGCAACTATCTTCTGCATAGAAGGAGCGTCTGTATAGATAAGATAAGATAAGATAAAGCTACAAAATCTGTATCCTCCATTGGGAATAAATATCTGTTGTAAGTAAATAAAAACCCTTTCCTGCTGTTCACTTTTAAAAAAAACATTTAATTACAGACGGCTATGGATAATTTTTTGAAGAGAAGCCAGAAGGATTCCAGCAAGCATCAAAATAGAGAGAGAGCTGCGAAATCAAAGAAGAATGTTACCAAACGGAAATATCACGAGGAATATCTTGAGTATGGTTTCATACAATGTGCAAATGATCCTTCTCTTCCGTTTTGTCTTAATTGTAACATGGCATTGTCCAACGAGTCCATAAACCCCAGTAAACTGAAGCGGCATCTGAACTCAAATCATCCAGGATTGAAAGACAAGCCGAAAAGTTATTTTGCATCCGTTCGGTCCAACTTAGAGCAGCAATAAATAAAATAATGAAGTAATTTTCATGTCAAAGCTCAGTTAGAAGCTATAAAATTGCAAATCTTTTGGTCAAACAAAAAAAATCTCATTTGGACGCTGAGACAATCATATTGCCGTCTTTACGAATCGCAGTTGAGACTATGGAGTTGGGACCCGACGCTGTTGAAAAAATAAATAAGATTCAACTGTCTCACCAGACGATGGGACGTCGGATTGTTGACATTTCGACGGATTTGGACAATCAAATTAAAGAGCATTTTGCGGAAGCCGACGACATCCAAAAGCTTTGGGCAATGCAAATCGATGAAAGTACTGACATCAGCGGAAAGGTGCAAATGCTCGCATACGTCAAATGTGAAAGACTGAAGATGATAGACAGAGAAATGATAGTTTGCTTATCCAGTAATGAGCCGCATTTTCAGCTCATCTGCTCCAAAGAAAACGCTCAAGTATCTCATTAATTATGAAACATCTTTTGAATAAACACTGATTTCTTGTTTTTTTGTGAGGTGTGCCGCGCAAATTTTTTAACAGTTTAGTATGCCGTGAACGATTTTCGGTTGGACAACACTGCTCTAGGTATCCGAAATTAATATTTGGCACTGACATAGAATATATGTACTTAGGCCTACTAGCAGCTAACTAGCAGACCAATCGTGCGTTACAACGATCTCAGTAAAAAGGAATACATATAGTTAAATAAAAAACGTAAAAAAAACAAGTTTTTAACTATAAATCCTTTATATAGGAGACATAAATAAAAGAATGTTCATTATAATACGCAGCGCAAGACAATCCAAAAATACAAAATGTTATTTATGTCTCGTAAAACATGTTTAATATAATGCGCACCGATAGGGAATATATATTTTAAAATTATCGTCCATATAATATGCACCGAATCGCGCAACAGGAAAGTATTAAAAAGGTCGTTCAATATAATATGCACCGCGACACTCTATCTCAAAAAATAACATGATACATAGAGATCAATAAAATAATCTAAAAATTCAATAATTTGATGACATTACATACGATCGATCTGAAATTTTGATACATCTTTTTTATTATCGGCACAAAACTGCCTGCAAAATTTCAGCTCACTAGCTTACAGGGAATGGGGTTAAAAATCTATCCAAAGTTTTTTTCGACAAACAAGCAAGCAAACCGACACCACGGGTTAATATAAAGGATTTAAAAAGGAATTACATTAAAGGTCATCGGGCCCATCAGATTTATTTCAAGCAATTTCATAACAAATATATATATACTAGTGTATCACCCGTCAAAAATGACGGAAGTTTTCAAAATAAATACACATCAGATTAAAAAATAAAGTAATACAGACCTTTCATTTATTTATTTTTATTTTATTCATTTATTTCCCTATTGAACAATTTTATGCGGCCGTTCCAAAAGAGTTCTTTTTTGGTGCAGTAATTTGGTGCGCTGCTTTCTAAAATTACTAGCGTCACGGACAGACATGACAGACAGACGTGACATAGATTGCAAATTATGTATATTATTAATTTCCCAATATCGTGTAAAATTGAATGGGGAATACAATATTAAAAGTTTAGTAAAAACACTTTTGGGGCCCCCAGCCCCGAGGAAATAGACATTAGGAGTTCAATGCCCTATAGTAATTTAATATAAGCTCTTAAGTTTTATAGACCGAGTTAGGTCAAAATCCAGTTATTTTCTCATTATCCAACACTTAAACTAATTTTTATATAGCTAATATAAGGAAAAAGTACATTAAGGGGCCCATGGGCCCATTTGGTTCAAGATGCACATTTTGAAAACCTGTTCATTTAAATTCAGTTTCATCATTGATATATTTCTCAAGTTCGTTAAAAACTGAGTGGGAGATAATATCTTAGAGTATACCCAAAAAAGACATTATGGGCCCCCGGCCCATTTGATCTTAGATGTAAATTTCAAAATGCTGTTCATTTTAATTCAGTTTCATTATGGATATATTTCTCAAGATCGTTAAAAATAGAATGGCAAATAATATCTCAAACATATACGATTAAAAGAGATTTTGGGCACCCGGCCCTGAACTATTGGACATTAGAAGTGCAGTGCCCTTTGTTATTTTAATATTGGCTACCAAGTTTTTATATACAAAGTTTGGTTAAGATCCATTCATTTACTCAGTAGCTAACGCATAAACTAATTTTTATATAGCTCATATAAGCAAAAATGACATTTAGGGCCCCAGGGCCCATTTAGTGCAAGATGTCAAGTTCAAAACACCTGTTTATTTCAATCAATTTCATAGTGGATATATTTATCTATATTTCTCAAGATCTTTAATAATTGAATGGGGAATAAAATCTTAAACGTTTATGAAAAAAGACATTTTGGGCCCCCAGCCCCGAAGAAATGGACATTAGGAAATTAATGCCCTATACTATTTCAATATTGGCTACCAAGTTGTTATATACAAAGTTTGGTTAAGATCCATCAATTTACCTAATAGATAACGCTTAAACTAATTTTTATATAGCTCATATAAGAAAAAAATCATATTATGGGCCCCCGGTGCCCCATGAGTGTTAAATTTAGCAAAAAAAAGTAGCCAGTGACCATCCCAGGAGCGTACTCAAAAGTCTCCAAAAGTTTCATGGCGTTCGGATGAATGGTTTAGTCAGCTATAAAGGACATACATACATACATACTTTTGTTTTTATATATATTATTATAGATAAAAGGCCCATATCTCAAATAGCTTAGGGCGTTATCAAGTCTAGATCCAGCCGTGCTAAATTATTGTAAACTAATAGGGAGAAAATGTTGGGGGCTGCGTACTTAAATGGCTTATACTTCTTCTAATGCATCATTCGTTATTTTGATTTTAATGTCGTTTGTTTTTTAGCACACAAAAAAAAGAATGAAAAAAATTGCTCATCTAATGGATTAAAGAAAACCAGAGTAGCCACTCATGAAATCTGTGCTCAACATCACCAAAAAAAAGTTCCAAATGAAAGGGATCATATATCGGATTTAACAAGAATAGACTTTTGAAAAAGAACAGCAATATGTTATTGCAAAAGAAAAAATTGAAATAAAAAAAAAGATTTTTAAAAACCACGTTTTTATAAGCGGACTAAAAAGAAGAAAATAATTTAAAACTTATTAGTTCACGTACTTCGATTTAATATGACTAAAAACGTGGGGCGGTCGCTTATGAGGTTTAACATATGCGGTTCACTCATTCTCTCACTTATAGATCTCTCTTTTGCCTTCTAAATTAGAAATCTTTAATTTTTATACCAAACACCCACCCCACGTTTTTAATCATATTAAATCGAAGTACTTGAACTAATAAGTTTTAAATTATTTTCTTCTTTTTAGTCCGCTTATAAAAACGTGGTTTTTAAAAATATTTTTTTTACTTCTATTTATTTTATTTTTTTAGTCCACTTATAACAACCTGGTTTTTTAAAATATTTTTTTACCTCTATTTATTTTACCAAACACCTCACAAGCGCCCGCCCGTTTTAAAAACATTGTGATGTTTTCACGGGGCGAACTCACAGATGTCAACAAAAGCCGACGGTACATATGCTTTTATATAGACTATAGATAAACTTAAAAGTTCAATAATTTAATAACGGTACATTTTATCGATCTGAAATTTTGATACAATGCATTGTCATCCAAGATCTATCTGTGGTAAAATTTTCAGATCTCTAGGACCATCAGAAGTGGTTCAATTTTACGTTGGCAGATTTGAAAAAATCTTGGACAATGCCCAACGAAAGCGAGTTAATAAAAACGTGGTAAAAAGAAATATCATAGTGGCAGGAAGTTTTTGTTAGAAATTTTGACATTTACTAGATTTCTTGAAAAATAGATGTTGGCTTTCGCAGATCAGAAAATAATAAAACAAACCCATAAAAACAAAGTTTTTGACTATAAATCCCTTATATATGAGACATAACTAACATTATTGATTATGTTCAAACATTTACAGACTGAATCTGTCTTAACTCAAGTTTGCTTCATAACCCTGGGGAGGGTGAGAGGGGAAAAGTCTGGTCACCGATTCACTTGACCGAGCTCAGCGTGACACGTAAATTGTAAACAAAAGTGCCCCGGTGCTTCGATGGCCTCAACGCGTCAACTAAAACTATCACGTGGGAAAAAAACAATAACAAACCGTGAATTTGAATTACATACCTCATATAAGGATAAACTAAAAATGCATTAATTTAATTACGGTACGTTCGATCGATCTGAAATTTTGATACGATTCATTGTTAGGTTAGACGGGCACGTGTGCCAAATTTCAGCTCGATCGGATCACGTGAAGTGGGTCATTTTCGTCTTTTGTTTTTCCGCCCGCCCGCCCACGAGATGACGACACACAGAGAGACAGAGAGACAGAGACGGCGGTGAAGTTAATATAAGGGATTTAATCAAACAAACCCGTAAAAACAAAGTTTTTGACTATAAAACGCTTATATATGAGACATAACTAACAGTATTGATTATTTTCAAACATTTACAGACTGACACCGAGTGATGTCCCTTGTCTTTAATAAATGGGGGTGGGATGTGAGGGGGTGTCGGCACGACGGTCGGCGTCAACTCAAACTCACGTGGAAGTGGAAGAAAATAAAACAAACCCGTAAAAACAAAGTTTTTGACTATAAATCCCTTATATATGAGACATAACTAACAGTATTGATTATTTTCAAACATTTACAGACTGAATCTGTCTTAACTCAAATTTGCTTCATAACCCTAGGGGGGGAGGGGTGGGTGGGAGGGGGAGAGGGGAAAAGTCTGGTCACCGATTCGCTTGACCGAGCTTAGAGTGACACGTAAAATGTAAACAAAAGTGCCCCGTCGCTTCGTTGGGTCGCCTCAATGCGTCAGCTCAAAATTTCACGTGGGAAAAAAACAATAACAAACCGTGAAATTGAATTACATACCTCATATAAGGATAAACTAAAAATGCATTAATTTAATTACGGTACGTTCGATCGATCTGAAATTTTGATACGATGCATTGTTAGGTCAGACGGGTCAGTGTGCCAAATTTCAGCTTGATCGGATCACGGAAAGTGGGTCATTTTTGACTTTTGTTTTTCCGCCCGCCCATGAGATGATGAGATGATGAGAGAGATGATGAGACGGCCGCGAAGTTAATATAAGGGATTTAAAAACAATCACAAACCGTGAATTTGAATTACATACCTCATATAAGGATAAACTAAAAATGCATTAATTTAATTACGGTACGATCGATCGATCTGAAATTTTGATACGATGCATTGTTAGGTGAGTCGGGTCCGTGTGCCAAATTTCAGCTCGATCGGATCACTGGAAGTGGGTCATTTTCGACTTTTCTTTTTCCGCCCGTCCATGAAATGATGAGATGACGACAGAGAGACAGACAGAGACGGCGGTGAAGTTAATATAAGGGATTTAAAAATGGACATGTAGGCATATTTTTGTAACTGGTGTATCTGATTTTAGCGTATGATCCAGTACTCTGAGAAAATTATGTGAAAATGATTTTTTTTAAAATTCAATCACTTTGACTCTTGTGTCAAAATGAGCTCATTGCAGTTTTAGTAGTATAGTAGTTAAGTTCTCCAACAATTATCTCCAGGTACAAGTACAAGAGAGTAGATAATATTTCCTTATTTTTAATTTGATAACACTCCAGATATTCACATACGGATCAAACAAGCTAAGTTGTGAGATGTTTAAAGATGTTTGTGAGATGTTTTCGGACGCATGCCCATCGTATCTTACTGAACTTTTGTCGGTCTACTCACCCACTCGCCAGCTACGATCTTCTGCAGACACACGCGTTCTCTCTGTTCCTACGACACGCACCAAAACATTTGGTGAAAGGTCGTTCTCTTTTTGTGCAGCCAAACAATGGAATTCTCTACCATTATACTTACGTAGTATTCAAACAACCAAGTCCTTCAAGACTGCACTTAAGACACATCTTTTCAAAATTTATTTTCAAAATTAATGAAACTACATTTCTTGTAAATGATTAACGTAGCTTATGTATAATGTACTGTAATTTTTTGTGTATGTTATGATATGAAAGTTAATTTAATACTTATAGGTATGTTATTTCTTTCATGTAAAGCGCTGTGAGCCCAGTTCCTTACTGGGATACAGCGCTATATAAATAATTAATTTATTATTATTATTAAGACTGAAAATTAGAAAGTAGAAGTTGTAGAATCTTTTGAATGTTTCATTGAAACAAAAAATGAATCTGCATAAGGCATTTCTTAAATGTTTTTGGTAGGTTTGCGGTTGATGGTCCTAGTATAATGAACTCAATGTGTTAATACCGCTTCTGCTGGGGCAGAAACCCATTCCACGTGCGAATGGTAGTTGTTAATTTTTATTTATTTGTTTATTGGGAGTAAACACGAAAATTGTTTTCTGATTGTTGTTAGAGTGTATTATTATTACTTTGCTCTTGTAATTGTATCCTTTCTACATATAGAAATTTAACTAATGGAGTTACTTTTGTCAGTTGTAATATTCACTAGTAATTATATACATCTTGCAGCTCTTTTTAAAATTTGTTTTAATTCTTCTACGTTTTCTTTGGTAGATGGGTCTATTACAGAAAAGGGATATTCTGTATAGGTCTGACCAATGTAACATAGCATTTTAGTTTTATGTTCTCATTACATAAGTAGATGTTTCTTTTTTAAAAAGTGTTACATTTTGTTAGATTAATAATTTCATTAATATGTGCATTCCACGACAATTTTTCATTTTTATTACTTCTAAGTACTTTGCATCTTTAGTTTGGATTTGCTGTTTTCCACGATTGAAGTAGTTGGTTCTCTGCTAATTAGGGGTCAAATAGAATGGGTTGTGATTATCTAATATGATCAGTATGGCTCCGCCTCTACACTGTAGGGCTGCTCATTGGGATATACATTATGAGCAGTTGAAGGACAGCTGGCAAAAGACGAATGCCTCAACTCATTGTTCTAAGAAGGAACGAGCAGCTCCTGCATTGAGTTGTTGCAATTATAAGTCTAACTGTCTATCATAACATCATCTTTGTCTGGCATGTTTTATCGTCTCTTGAAGTAAAAATACGAAATACGAATTAAGGATTTGTAAAAGCATTTTCTTTTGAGGCAAACTGGAGTATACACCATAAGCATACACTTACATTTACCAGCTTCCCTGCTTAACCTTGTGCTTCTACTTTACACAAGAAAGAGCTTTTTTATACTAAAATAAATACAGTGGTAACTCGAGATACATATGATTCAAGATTCGAAAGGCCACTGGAAGAATTTTTTGTTCTAAGATATGAAAAAAAAATCAAAGGTACGAAAAAACGTACAGCTGACAACGCTGAAATTAACGTGACGTCATTCAACTTACCACTAACAGTTCTGATCTCCTATTGGTCAATTCTAGCCCTATTGCTGTGTCGCAGCTGTGTGTTCGTGCGTGTCGTGCATGCTTTATTCACTGTGTAGTTAGGGGCCGTCCATAAATGACGTAACGCACCTAGGGGGCTACGGCGGATTAAAGGGGAGGGGGGCTGAACGGGCTAAAGCCAGGGGCCCCCGATGATTTAGGGGCCCCCAAAATTATTATTTTCTATAATAAAGGTGGGCAAATGTTTGCATGAAGCCTTGAAAATATAAATAAATTAATAAAATATCATCTACTTATCAAGAGAAAACGTCGAAGAGTGTGAAATACCAGAAATCGTCATCATTTGTAATAATATCTAGGGAAACATAGCTTTAGAAAAACAATCGATTTCTATTTAGTTTGGAAAATTTACGACAAAAAACTTTGACATAGTAGAGCATAATTCAATAATCGAATTTTTAACCAACTTCCAAGTTAGTACACTGTTTACGAGTTTCGACGCTTCGACCTACAGACAGACTGCGGTTAGACGTAGATATTCGAATAAATATGTAATTAAATACTAGTAACGCATATACTCGTTCTAAAGCCAACTTTTTTAGGACAAAATCTAGGGGGAAATGTTGGGGGGGGGGTTCGGCTTACGAGAGGGTCATGGGCGATTTCTGTATGTACATAAAATATCGGTGTCCCTAATTAACCTGAATTACATGTTGCGTTCCGTTATTAGCTAAATACCATTCCATCCTGTTGAGCGATTCATCAAGTTAATACCAATTAAGTCCCATACTGGATCAGGAATTGCCCAATTTTTTAAAAATATTTTGGAAGAAATTGACATTCAAATTCAAGATTGCCGTGGACGTTGTCCTGCTGCAACCAGATTTTTTAATTTTTTAATTTACTTATTTTTTCATTCTGCAAAATCTTTATACATGGCTTGTTGCGTCTATTCAGCGTTGGCAGGGTCTTCAAACACAATCGAAAAGATTACATGTTAACAAAGCCTTGTCTGACACAAGATGGTCAGCCCGACAGGATGCTGTAAGATCTGTTAATAAATAATACAATGAGAATATTGCAGGACTGGTAGAATTGGCAACTGACGACAATCAGCCGCCTGACAGTCGACTTGAAGCATTGCGGAAGGAACTTGAACAACTGAAATTCGCTATTTTACTTAAAATTTTGGGACACAATTTTAAAATGGTTTCAGAAAATGAATACATCCCTTCAAGATACATTTGTTGAAATATCTTCTTGAGTTTGTTAAAAGACAGCGGCAGTGGCGTAGCGAGGGGGGGGGGCAGGGAGGTGACTGCACCCGGCGGCACTTTGCCAGGGGCGGCAAATTCCTAGTTTTTTATATTTAATTTCTAACAATGAAAATTTTAGAAGAAAGTTGAGCTTTTTAATCGAAATAAAATAACAGCCAAATAAGAAATTGATAAAAGAAATAAAGGAAATATCATCAAGCATGTGAACTTTTCAACTGACTGAACTTCTTAAATTCATCTGATACTAATGCTGCTGTTCTGAAAAGCCAGAGCCTGATGTGGATTCAACTTAATTGGTTCTTACAATTTGACAGCTTTTCCTTGTTGTAAAAGCAAATCTTACTGTACCCTATAAATTTGAAACACGAGCGAATCGAATTCTCCGAGCGGCACATTGTTGGGCGGCAAATTCCTCGTTCTTAATCAGCTTCTAAAAATAAATAACGTTAAAATAAAGTTTAACAAAATAAAATTAAAAAACAATATACTTCTTTTTTTAAAGGAATAAACTATATTAAAATACGTGGACGTTTCTAATGCCAAAAATTCAAATTCCTATTCTTTTATTAATCTAAACACTTCTAAAACTAATGCTAATGAGCTGAAAAACATTGGGGCTGAAGTAGTGTACGAACATGACAATTATGTGCTGGTACATTTAATCGATTTTAACGTAGGTAAACTACTGGAACAAAGTTGTTGGCGTAGTTATATTGCCCTTTCTTTCAAAGCAAAATTATTTTAATGTTAATGTCTTTATTTTGTGGAATAAATAAAAATGATGAATAAAATTGCTTATCTAATGGAATTAAAACTTGAAACACATAAACACAAAAGCAGCCACTATTGAACAAGTGCTCAACATAACAATTTTTTTTTCCAATTGGAAAGAATCATAGATTGGATAAAAAGAATAAACTATTAATAAAGAACAAAACAAAGTTTCCAGAGGTTCATACACCATTTCTAAAAAAGATCTTAAATAAATGATGATCTTAAAATAATGGACTGCAGCGTCCCAACGTGTGTTAATATTTCTTCATGGCTGAAAAGTATGCAGGAGTTAAAGAAAAACGCAAAAAAATACATGTCAATGTCAAATCTCGCACAAAAAGTTCATTTAACCAATTTTGTTTACATGATTCTCCTACTGTAACGAACTCTCTAACTCTGTTTTAGTATACTAGAACGTTGTTACGAATTCTTTTCCATGTCCATACTTCGTTAGGAATATCAAATTGCTTCTACAAGCAATGCATTAAACAGAATTCAGGATACAAAATAGTGAATATACCATGGAGCTATTTTGAGGTTATTTTAAAAGATATAGAAGAATTGATCGATGCAGACAAAAAGCTCAACATACGTACATATGCATGAACTTTGATATTCACAATGAAATCTTTTTATTTTCAAATTTATAATTTATATCAAAGATGCCCGAAATTATTTACAAACGTATAGTGTTCAAAAATGCTTAACAGAGGCTTCTCACTGAAAAACTAATGGAATACTAAAGGATGCTTTGACATTTAATAAAATTTTATGTGGAAAGTTTTATTATTCATAATAATAACATGAGATTAATGTAGAAATTCATGTGAGTTTTTGGCAGTTATATCGAATTTAGAAAACAGATAAGATTTTTGTACACCAGCTAATATACTGGACTTTGAAATTTTGCCTTCAAATTAGAGTATACAAAATATCTCACATGTCATTGTCAAACAAAGAATATTTGAATCCCACGTGTAAAAAAAAGAATAAATGAATTCAAGGCCAGTTAATTTATTCAAGTTTTTAAAAGATATTTAGACTAGAAGTTACCCTGCCTAAAATAATAGCATTAATTCGAACAATGTCTTAAACAATGCAATGTGTTAAAATAGATTCTCTAAAATTAAGTTAATAAAAATTAATTAAGATCAATAATGAATACACCAAGATTATCTAATCAATAGTTATTTTTGGCTATTGAGCATGGTATGGCTGAAAAAATTGATACATGAAAAATTGTGCAATGAGGAAAAACATAAAACTTCAATTTTATTCAAGAAATGAAGCTTTTCTCTTGATTTATAACACAAAAATGTATTCTGTCCTTATTTTTATTTTCTAATAAAGACTACCTGGTATCCTTACTTTAGGAGCCGTCCATAAATGGCGTCACGCGATTTTGGTCGATTTTAAACCCGCCACCCCCTCGTCACACTTCGTCACAAAAACTTACACCTCCCCTCCAATATGACATCACAAAGCTGTGACCCCTCCCCTAAAAGCAGTATATTCTATTTGAAAATGAGCATGTTTCAAATCAATTGATTGTCATTTCAGTATGTATTTAGTGTAAGACTGCACTGTAATATCGTAACACGCGTGAATCCATGTAAAACGTCATAAAATAGTAAGAAATCGAATATTTAAGTGGAACTTTTATTTAAAGTAGCGTGTTTTCATGTGACGTCACAATTCTTTACACTTTTCCAATCGTCACAAATATAGGTGCGTGGCGTCATTTATGGACGGACCTTGTAGCATTAACATATTTTTTCGGGGGGGGGGTGGCAAATTTGGGTTCTGCCCCGGGCGGCACATACCCACGCTACGCCGCTGGACAGCGTTCTGAATTTGATTTCTATGAAGAAAAAGGAAAGGATATGTCCGTGGAGAAAGAGTATAAACAATCTTCAATGTGATTAAAGAAAGAGTAAGTGTCATCTTGATGAAGAGACATCAGCCGAAACAGTATTTTCTCCGAGACAAAAATTCAAGGTTGAGGTATTTCTGGTATACATTGACAAACTTTCTCCAGTCCTACAACATCAGTTAGATGCATATAAAGGTATCCATGAGAAATGTGGCTTTCTTACAAACCTTACGGAGCTCAGCAATGATGCCATCTGAGGGGCAGCAGCCAAGTTAAAGGAAGAATATTCAAGTGATTTCGAAGACTGCTTTCCTTCAGAATTAGTCTAATTTTCAGAACTCTTCAAAAAGTTTATTGTCCAGCCCCAGAGTCAGGAAAAGGAAGTAGCACAAAGTGAAACTCAAAATACATGCACAGAGCTAAATATGTTGCTGTTTTTGAATGAGCTAAATTTTATACAGTCCTTTCCAAATTTACACATTGCACTTCGCATGTATCTTCCGTTGATGACATAAAAGTGCAGCGGAGAGTAATCATTTTCAAAGTTGAAAAAAATAAATTATGAAATTGGAAGTTGCATAGGACAACAAAGACTGAGTCGGCATTCTCTCTAATGAGCATTGAAAGGGAAATCGTAAGCTCACTTAATTTTACTGACTTGATTAAAAATCTCGCCGTGAGAAAAGTTCGCAAACGAAGGTTCTAAAGATTGAAATAAATGATAATAAATATTTTAATGAAGTGTGGATTCGTGTAACTTTATATTAATTTAATTGACTTCTATTTAATTTTTTGTCTTATTACACCCTGCATTACAAGTTACAAAGTCTTATATTAGACTGCTAGTGATCATTTTATTTAAAATTACGCTGCCTGGACAGGGCCCCAGTTTGAATTGCAGCCAGGGGCCCCGAGCAGTCTTAATCCGCCCCTGCTAGGGATGGAGGGGGTCACACTTTTGTGACGATGCGTGACGAGGGGAGGGAGGGGGGTTGAAGAAATGTGACGTCACATTAAAAGGGTATTTTTAAATAAAACTTCCACTGAAATATTTGGTCGCTTACAATTTATTTAATGACTTTTATTTATTTTTTATTTCTTTTATTTTTATTTTTAAATCAGTGCTTCTCAATGTGCCGGTCGGTAGGCCATCAGAGGCTGGTTGGCGTAAGCTATCAAGACACGAAAATTAAATCTAATTATAATCCTTAAGTTTGAGAACTCACAAGATAACGTATGAAATTGTTACCCTGCGTCGTGTGATGTTGACATCAAAGCATTTGTGATGTAACCGCAGCTCTGTTTGGTTCTCTAGAGGCAGGAGTCGGCGAACTTTTTTCCTCTTTACCTTAAAATATACAAGTTTATGTGTGCGTTACACAACCCCCAGACTCTAGGTCCTGCTCACATGACTCGGGGATTTGGGGGAGCATTGTTAGCCACCCCCCGAAAATGCTACTGGTGAATTTTACAAGCATGACAAGTGTCTAAAAATGATCTGAATAGGATTATGTGTAGATATGTTAAGTCAAAACATCACGGAATATCCTTTTTTATTTAAAAGGGGGGGGGTCTATTTGATAGAATTATAAACGTTTTAAGTTTGATATAATTGTTAGATTGGTTTGTGGTCAAACGCCCCTGGCCATTCTAGATATAATGATAAATGAGCCCATTTAAAATTAGTCAAGTATTCATTAACTTTATTGAATGCATCAAATTCTTGACAATCCAATTCGAGAGGAGCACAAAACAACTTTTCTTCTTAGCTCAGTTTTTAAGGCATTAATTTTAAATATCACAGAAAGGATACTTCATACAGTCAAGTCATGTGGGTTAAGATTATTGTCACTCGTGTCAATATAAATGAAAGTAGGGTGGATTTAGGTGTCTTCGTATAGTACGTAGGTAAGAAATCTATATAGTTGTCAAATTTTAAAAAAATGCATTTTCTGGAAGGAACTGGTTCAATAATGGGCATTTGTTCCAAGCGTACACGTACACATGACGTATTTTAATATATCTAGTGGATTGTAGTGGATGTTATATGTCCCAAATGAGTCTGCATTACCCTAAAGAATTCCCTTTTGACCCCAGATGAGGTTATTTACCCCTGTTCGCCAACCTATTTCTTACGGCCCGTCAGTCCATTGAGGGATTTAAAAAATACATTTTAAAAATATTATTTTAAAATAATTGTTTTTCTAAACAAAGACGTTAACCGTGATGATTAATAATAAAAGTCAATGTTTAATTTGCATGCATTAAAATAAAGTATAATCTAAAGATGTTAACACAGTTCGTTTTCTGAAGGCGGTTAAACGTTTTTTTAAAAATGCTTAACGCGGGTTACGATATTACAATGTAGACCTTTACAAAATAAATAATATATACTTAAATGACAATAAAAGTGATTTGAAACCTACTTATTTTCAAAAAGAAATTTGTTGTTGTTGTTTTTTTGGTGTGGGGGGGTCAAAGCTTTGTGACTTATTTTTAGAGGGGGGGGGCTAACTTTTTGTAACGACGCGTGACGAGGGGGGGGGGTCAACAATCGGCCAAAATCGCTTGATGTCATTTATGGACGGCCCCTTAGCTTGGGGATGATGTCCTAAATTCGTGAATATTTTCGTGAAATCTTTGGAAAAGCGTATTTTTATGGCCATGGCTTCAACGAAATTAATAATTAATCTCCTCACTCGAAAGGTTAAAGTTCACATTTGTATACATATTATTTTTTCATTTATTGCATTCTGTTTTCATTGTTTTATTATTATTTCTCTTATAATGTGTACTTTCAAGGATTGAAGAATCCTACTTTATTGTTCAATAATTTACCATGATATTCTCAATTTTTAGATTTGTTTCTGTGTTGCTTGGAACGGATTAGGTATTTAACATGTAAATCTTTGTTCGAGATACGAAAGATCAAAGATACGAAAGCCACCCCGGAACGGATTAATTTCATATCTCAAGGTAACACTGTATAACAGGTTTAAACTTCTGTTATAACAATACATTTGTATTGAAGCTTGTAGCTCCCTTTCCCATCAATATTTTGCCTCAACCATATTAAAAAAAAATTCAAGCAGCAGAAATGTTATCACCACCATCTATGGCGCTACAGCCCATGTCGAGCCCTGGCCTTCTCCCAGTAGGGTAGCTAGGGAGGCGGTCCTCCCCGGGCGGCACTCATTTAGGGGACGGCATTTGTGGGCATTTGAAAAGTAAATATATTTCTGACAACCGCCCTTTTTCTTTTGAATGGGGTAAACCAAGATGAAACAAAAATATTTTTATTTCGAGTCTTAATCAACGGATTCGCGCAACATTTGTTTGATTACATAGTGGTTGTTATAACAACCACAAAACTGTTCAAAAATTTTAAATCGCTCAAAAAAGGTATCGATTTTTTAGGAAAATTAAGTGGTACATGTCACAGATAGCGCTTTTATAAGAAAACTGCACACATACATAAAAAAACTATAAAAAAAAACCACATCACCGCTGGACCGAATAATATATGCTATTACAGTAATATGGCTACGACAGTTTTTCCGTGGAATTTCGACAAGCGCAGAAGGATGCGCTAACAAACACCTACATGGCATGGTGGTACAAATATTGTTTTTAACTTAGTAATATAAATTACTACTTGCGTTTCAGTTTTTTAAAAATTATTGTAAAGTAACTTACTAAAAATGTAATTTATTTTGTTTTTATTGCATTAAAGTAGCACACATAATTTGCGCTTTTCATTAAAATACGGTTATTCATTAATAATTGTACGCCTTTCCAATTAAAGTAATATGTAAATAATTTGAAATCGTCTATTTTATGATTAAGATTAATTATTAAGATTTATTGGCAGGAACATGAAACTATTCAAATTTCTCAGTTAATTAACACCACAATAGCATAAATAATTTCGAAAAAGACATACTTTAAAATTTCAAGTGTCTTGGAAAAATTGACATCTCAAGAAGTAACTAGTAAAACGAGATCAGATGCTGGAATTTGACTAAGTTCAATGAAATCTTTTTCTTTTCTATGTTATCTCAATTGATGGGAACCCGTCGTTTTTTTAAAATTAATGCCAAACCATTTCATGGAGCAAAGAGATGTTCTAATACATAACGCTGTTATAGAGATTGGAAATATCAACTGAACCCCGAGTTAGATGGAGAAAAAATAAGAGTGGAGAAAATTCAGAAGACATGGTTCTATCTTCAGAGCAAGAAGTACAACGAGAAAGGTTTTTATCCATGGATGGAATTATAAAAGAAAAAAAAACACGTTGATGAGTTGCATGTCCTTGCAAGAAAATATTTGTGTATAATACCATGTAACCTACTAACTAAATGAAGAATTTGAACATCAAATAAATTGCTTTATTGACATTGATAAAGAACAGTTCAATATTGAAAGAAAAAGGATCCAGGTATTTATGGCTGTACACAGGGCCGGTCTTAGCAATTGCGGGGCCCTATGCGGCTTAGTATGCGAAAAGGATTTGTTGGGCCCAGTTTGGGTAGGGATAGGGTATTAATAAGGATAATAAGGGGACGTCCATAAACTATGTCACGTTATTTTTACCATTTTTAACTCCCCCCTCCCCCCTGTCACACATCTCGGACCCCCCCCCCTAAAGTACGTCACACTTTCGAACAAAAATGTTGTTTTTTAATAACAAAATAATCAAAATTTAATATAAAACAGCGTGACGTCACACATGGCCTGACCCCCCTCCCCACTGTCACACTTTCTTACACCCCCTCCCTCCCCCCTCTGGAGCGTGACGTACTTTATGGACGGCCCCTAAGTGAAAATTAAGATAGGTGAGGCCTATGAAAGCGCGGGGCCCACTGTGGCCGCATAGGTTGCAGTGGCCTAAGACCAGCCCTGGCTGTACCTACAATACAAGAAGAGGCATTATTTTCTAAAAACGTGGGAAAAGTCCCCCTTGATCTATTAAAATATATTCAACAGTATAGATTGGAAAATTCTGTACCCAACATCATAATTTTGCTAAAATATTTTTCAACAATTGCTATCGGTGTATCTAGTTGTGAAAGGAGCTTCTCCAAACTGAAGTTGATAAAACATTATCTTCGTTCCACAATGAGTGTTTAAGACTTCAAAATCTTGCCAATATTGTCCATAGAACAAGATGTTTGTTGTTGAGCCTTCTCGTCCCTGAGGGGCATCCGCCCATCATCGTCGGCGTCTGCGATTCCTCCAAGGGCATAGGCCACCTACGAGAGACCTCCAGGCATCTCTATCCCGGACCAGCTTCTCCAGGATCTTCCATTCATGGCCAATACTCTTGATGTCTGCCTTCAATTCTCGGCGCCAAGTGTCTTGGATGGCCTCTTTTCCGCTTACCCTGTGGGTTCCATTTCAGGGCTTGCCTTGTTGTATTAGAAGCAGGTTTTCTTAGTGTGTGACGAATCCACCTCTACGGCTTCTGAAGAATCTCTTCCTCAATGGGCTTCTGTTTTGTCCGCTGCCACAGTTCCCGATTGGTAATGTTTTTAGGTGTAAATTTGGAATATGTTTTGTCTCATTGCTGCGACCTCAATAACTTTCTTGTGGCCTTGAAAAAAAGTATATTGTATTTTTATAAATGTGTATTTATAGGTATATCATCTTATGCGGCTTCTTTTATTACTGCTTTCATAAAAGGGCATGCAATGGTAAATATGTTCCACACCTTTACTTCGTTTCAATTACAATTACTTATTCATGTTTATTAATGTTTATGATTAACCTCACGCGATTTTGGCTGATTTTTTACCCCCTTCCCCCTCGTCACACGTCGTCACAAAAACTTAGACCCCTTCTTCAAAACGACGCCACAAAGATCCGCCCCCCCCCAATAAAAGCCGTATTTTCTATTTAAAAATGAGCATGTTTCAAATTAATTTTTTGTCATATTAAATGTTTTTTTAGTGTGAGGCTGCGCTCTAATATCGTAACAATCGTGAATCCATGTCAAACGTCATTAAATAAAATGTCGGTAATCATATACTTGTGTGGAACTTTTATTTTAAGTTGTACGTTTTGATGTGACGTCAAATGTGTTACTCCCCTCCCCAGGTGCGTGACGTCATTGATTGACGGCTCCTAGAAGGGCGGCAAATTGGAGACCGCCTCGGGCGGCAAATGTTCTAGCTACGCCACTGCCTGCTCCACCACATCCTTCTATTCGGATCGATCCATGGCTTTCCTCGTCCATGCCCGAATCCCCAGCTGGTGTATGTCCATTTCCACATCATCGATTCATGATCGATCCACCTCAGTCTTGGACGACCAGTGAGTCGTCTGCCCCTAGGTTTCTGCCTGTAAATAACTTTTGCTGCTCTACATTCTGGGATCCTTTCAACATGTCCTGTCCATCGTAATCTTCCTTTTTTAAATTTATTGTGACTATGGGTGGGTCTTTGTATAAATCAGGGGTCGGCGAACAGGGGTAAAGTACCCCATTTGGGGTAAAAAGGGAATTCTCGGGGGTAATGCAGACTCATTTTCGACTTATAATAAAAATCCACTAGAATCGGATAGATATATTAAAACTCCGTCATGTGTACGTGACCGCTTTTAACATAAGCCCACTATGGAACCGATTCCTCCCAGAAAACGTATTTTTAAATTCGATATGTATGTATATTTCTTATCTACGTACTATACAAAGACACCAAACTCCTTTCAACTTTCATTTAAATTGACACGAATGACAATAATCTTAATCCAGATGACTGTATCCAAAATCCTGTCTGAGACATTAATAATTATTGCCTTAAAAACTGTGCTAACATGCTTATGTCTGTTAATATCAAGCAAATTAAATAGTATACTATTTCATTAAATGTGCAAATTACTTTTAATACAAAAGTTTCAAACAATTGGAGAAGAAATGATGTTTTGTGCTCCTCTCGAATTGCGATGTCAAATATTCAATAAAGATAATATAGTTAATGAATACTTTGATAAGGTCAATTTAAAATGGGAAGATTTATCATTGTATCTCGAATGGCCAGGGTCGTTAGACCTATAACCGTTAGAACAATTATGTTAAGATGTAAAAATTTATAATTTCATCAAATAAATTTTCCTTGAAATATGAATATTCAAAGTCGTTTAGACTAAAAATACATATGCATAATCCTTTTCATATCATTTTTAGACACATGTCAGGATTCTCAAACTCACCAGATGCGTTTTCCGTTTGGGCTTAGCCCAAGACCAATTGCGGGGTGTGTGTCGCTTACAACGCTCCCTAAGCGCCCGAGTCATGTTGGCCTTCGGGGGTAACGTCAAAATAAAATTTTATATTTTGGGGTCATAACGGGCAAAAATGTTCGCCGACCCCTGGTATAAATGGTATAGTTCTTGGTTTGTACGAATTTCTTGGTTTGTACGAATTCTCCAGATATCATTTTCTATCACCGGGCCATATATTTTCCTCTCCCAAGTGTTGAGCAGGCTCTCTGCTTTCTGGTCAGGGGCCATCCACATATTACGTACGCACGAAATTCGTATTTTTGACCCCCTCCCCCCGTTGCGTCCCGTACATTTTCCGGACCCCCCCCCATGCGTAAGTACAAATTCGCTCACCGTTTTTTGAAAAAAAAATTAAGCCGGAGTCAGAAAGAAGATATTGGTTTTACTCTTTGAAGCCGTTCATAAATGACGTCACCCGCCTAAAAGGGGGCGGGGGAGAAGATCACGCATTGTGACGAGGGGGAGGGGGTGTTTAAGAAATGTGACGTCACATCAAAATGCGCATTAAAATATTTGCAAATGCAGTTGTTTTTTTTTGGGGGGGGATGGGTCAAAACTTTGGGGCCGTCCATTAATGACGTCCCGCGATTATAGACGATTTTCATCCCCTACCCTCACGTCACACGTCGTCACTAAAAGTTAGACCCCCCCCCCTCATTTCAAATATTACGTCATAAAAATGCAAAAAAAATAATAAAAAATAAAATAAAATAAATATATATATATAAAAAATCGCATGTTTCAAATCACTTTTTTGTTATTTAAGTTTAAGTATGTATTTAGTGTAAGGCTGGACTTTAATATCGTAATACGCGCGAAGCCCATGTAACTAAAACGTCATTAAATAAATTGTAAACAAATATTTAAGTACAACTTTTATTTTAAGTTACACGTTTTGATGTGAAGTGACATTTCATAAACTACCCCTCCCCTTCGTCACAAATGGGGCCGTCCATAAATGACGTCACGCGAATTTGGCAGATTTTTCACACCCCTCCCCCTTCGTCCCAAAAACTTAGACCGCCCCACCCCCTCCAATATGACGTCACAAAGCTTTGCGCCCCCCCCCATAAAAGGTGTACTTTCTATTTGAAAAAGAGCATGTTTAAAATCACTTTTTTTGTCATTTAAGTATTTATTTAGTGTAGGCTGGCATTCTAATATCGTAACACATGTGAAGTCATGTTAAACACCATGTCACAAATCAAATATTTAAGTGGAACTTTTATTTAAAGTTGCAAGTTTTGATGTGACGTCACATTTCTCTAACACCCCCCTCCCCCACATCGTCACAAATATGTAGACAACCCCCCTACCCCCTTTTCCACTAGGTGCGTGAAATCCCCGTCCCGTTGTGTGTTTACAACGGCTAAGGCACCGGTGGGCCAAAGAGAAACTTCATCTAATTCAAGAAATGGAAATATAATTCCGACGGATATATTTTAATAATGTGTAAACGTTTGGTCTGAATCAAATGTTAATTACTTCCAAGTAATTAAAAGTTCAAAATTTCGTTTGTAATAAATTATAAAACATTATTGCATATCAGTATTAACTCAGTCGGTCTCGAATGACGTTTGCAGTCAGAGCGGTTTACATTTCTATCAATTCTATGCTTAGTATTAAATGCAAATTCAATTTTTTGTGCGAACGTACACATTCAGTCGAAACACGTACGCATGCATACGCAAAATTTAAGACACCCCCCTCCTTGCGTACGTAATATATGGATGGCCCCTCAGGACCCAAGTCTCACTAGCGTAAGTTACTACCGGTCTGATGATAGTGGTGTATATTGTTTTCTTTGTTCCTCTTGAGAGGTTTTTGCTTCCTAGAAATTTTTGTAAGCTAAAGTAGGAACGGTTGCCTGCTTTTAACTTTTCTTTCACCTCCGATATTATCTCATTGTGCTCGTTTATAGTTGCCCCTATATATTTGAATGTAGTATGTAGCAACCCTCTCAAATTTGTGGTTGTTTATATTTCGGCTGCAGTTATTTAATGAGAGTACATTAGTACATGTATGTTGTAAAAATATATTACCCACTCTACAACTTCTCATACAAAGAAAAATGATGAAGACGATGACACTCATTAATTTTGGACACATTTTTAATGATCATCTCAAAGTCAATCACTGGTTGTTTCCAATCATCCTACAACATCATTCACTCACTATATCAGGACTATAAGTCTTGTACACAGCATCATTCACTTACTATATCAGGACTATAAGTCTTGTACACAACATCATTCACTCACTATATCAGGACTATAAGTCTTGTACACAACTTAGATTCACTACATCAGGACTATAAGTCTTGTACACAACTTAGATTCACTACATCAGGACTAAAAGTCTTGTACACAACTTAGATTCACTACATCAGGACTATAAGTCTTGTACACAACTTAGATTCACTACATCAGGACTAAAAGTCTTGTACACAACTTAGATTCACTATATCAGGGATATACGTCTTGTACACAACTTAGATTCACTATATCAGGACTATAAGTCTTGTAAACAACTTAGATTCACCAAACACAATTTTAAAACAATACAACTTCAATGCCTACCCTTGTTCCTGTTAAGTAGTGTGGCTGGGCGGCAGCGCACATTTCTGACCGACACCGTGCAGCAGTTTACAATAATTGCACAGCAAATTTTTAAAAGGAAGCTATAATTATAATATCTTTGCGCACAAGTTTGTTAATTTGCACTCGGACCAACAAAACTTAGAGGGAACATTGATATCTACATACATTTATATTATACACTTTTTAATAAACTATTAAAACATCAGTTTTTAGAATCTCAAGGTAAATGTAATTTAATAAAACATTTAAGATTTATATTATAACAGCCATTTTAATATACATGTACATGTATATTAAAATTATACTGCAAAGCAGTTTTTTCTTCTCAATGTTTTGCAAGGGTTTGTCAAAACAATCCTGAATGATAATAGATGTCTTCATTTTTCCTTATTTTATATTTATTTACATTATGAAAAAGCATAACATTACAACAGGCAAACAATTGATGATATTACACTTAATTTTGGCTTTTTTCTTTCCCCCATTATTATGATGCATGACATTTTTTATTATTTATTGATGGCCCCAGATTACACAATTAGTTGACCATTGTACACATGACACAATCTGAATTCCAAGACAGTATGAAAATTGTATGCATATACATGTACATGGGAAAATGTTTTTTCCTCAATCTAATTATTCAAAGAAAGATCATTATTTGATAAAGTGATGTAAAAAAAGTTTTAACATATTTGATGATTAAAAAAGCTCCATTGATACATTCACTGCTCTGGTGCTTCAAGCATTAAAAATTCTCTGCAACAACCACAGAGAAATAGAAAGAAAGGAAGACCATGAAACAAGGCAAAGATTGAACTCAAAAGGACAAGTTGAAGAAAATGGTTATACATGTAGTTTAGAATAGAAATACATATGTAAATAAAGAAATTTGGTTATAGACTAAGCACCACTGATGCAAATAATTTGACTTTAAGTATGCAATGTTTTATACACTTTTGTCAAATTTTTTTCTGACAAAATGACTTATTGTTACAATATCCATGACATGTAGGATGATAATTTAATATTATTTATTAATTTATATTCTGTTTTTCAAAGTAATAAGTATGCTGCTTTTACCTCGTTCTTCAACTTTTCACATTTTATTTTACTAGAAAGTATTAACAACAATATAGCCTATGTTGTCCCCAACTTCTCAACAGCAAAAAATTGCAATAAATATTGCTCAAGCAGAGCATCTCTCATTTGTCATCTTTTGATCCAAGCAATGAAATCTTATGTATTTCAACATTTCCAGAAGTTCCATAGAGTGCTGCAATTTTTTCCGCTAAAAGAGAAAAACAACCTATAAAATAATTGTCTTGTAAACAATCAATTAACTTCATTAACACAAATACATGTACAAATTGTATATGAATTTGTCTTATGATTAATCATTAACTTCTTTTACACAAATATATGCATGTGCTTAGCTATAAAAGTAACCAAAAGATTCTGCTATGTGCTTTCTAAATAGCACAGTATCGATATAGATTACCGTATATATTCGTGTATATGATGAGAAATTTTAGACGTAAACTTCATATTAAAATGTAAAGTCGACTTATCCAAAAGTCAGTGCTAGTTTTTATATAAATTTTTTCACTGAATGTGGGGCAATGTCAAGTTACCAAAGGTGCTTAACTGTATGTTGACCCAGATACCGGGTACATGTTCACACACAGACAACAGCAGTCTATTGATGCTTGACTGAAATCTGAAACCAGGTCATCGCTGATTGCTAGCTGGTGAGACAACACTAACTGCCTGTACCTGCTGCATTCAGCAAATGGAGAAATAAAAGGTTTGTGGCTGGACGACACTTGACATGCGCACTGCTGATGCATAGAAGTTAGGACCATAACCGTTTGATTGTTCAAGGTTATGTACCTAGTTTAAAATTTCACAAAATTATTAAAATCACAGAATTTCAAAGCCTAAGTTTTACCCTTGACTTATCTAGGGTTTATTCCATATTTCATAATTGTTGGTCAAAAAGCTAACATTGACTTAATAGATGATATTGACTTATAGACGAATATATATGGTATATCAATGTTTCAATAAATTTATAACTGTTTGCTTTCATATAAAATATAATTTTGTGAATTAGCTTAAACTACAATACATAATGAAAATATGCACACACAAAGTTTAAATGGCGAGAAGAAAAACAAGTTTTAATTTTAAATAGGGCTGCGGAAATTAACTATTAATTTCTCGATTAATCGTTAAATTTTTTTATCGATTAAAATTATTTTAATCGATGAAAATTCGATTAAAATTAAATAAAATATTTATAATATTTTTTTTTAAATTTTAATAAATAATTAATTATAAATAATAATTTATATATTTTTTTACATACAAACTTCTCCCGCGTAATATTATAATTTATTTCATTAATTTATGTGGACTGGCAGACGTCGACTAAAAAATGGCCGACAGTATCAGCGCAGTTAAATTTAAACATATAACTGGAAAGTTGAGCAAAAATTCTGTTTTTAAGCTAACTGCGTATGGCAAAGTCGAAGATGGTGAAAAAGTTTTGTTTTTGTTACTTCCCTTGAAGTTTTCAGTTTAATGACGTCATAAATTTCTATTTTCGGCTTTAATCGAAATTATCGATTAATTAATCATTAATTTTTTAACAGTGAATGATTAATTTTAAATTAATCGATAACAGCTCTAATTTTAAATGTTAATATCTACTGTTGACTAAATGCTCAATATTCCAGAAAATTTATATTAAGGTTGTTAACACCGCTCATTTTTTAGGGTTGGTTATTACCTGATTAACCTTTAAAAAACACACCAGTAAATTAAGTAAGCCTTAATTGTCCATTTGCGTTAAAGAGTTATTTCCCATTAGATATTAAAACCTACAAGGTTATGTTACTTTGCAAACACTAACACAAATTACAATGCATTTCCTGATGGCTTTTATGGGGTTGCCAGCAATCCAGTTTGGAACTGGACTGCATGGTATTATCATTGTCCAGTGAAAAAATTGAAGCAATACCTCACTTTTACTTTTATTAGATCATAAGTGAAAAAATACATAGTAACATACCACTACTTTTTTGCTCCCAATCTGGGTTATTTCGTGCTGCATGTCGGTTAACATATGACCAAAAAGTATATCCAATTAAGTTCCATCCAACAAAAATAAAAATGTATGGTTTGATCCGTTGTAAAGGAGTTTTTATTGGGTCATTGAATCTATACTTCTTCATTGCACTTCTGCTGGTAAAGAAATGGAACAAAATTATTTTATTATTTAAGTCTTAACTTAAATTTGCTGAGACATATACTAGAATATGCATCTTCTGTATGGGCCCATCAACCAAAGAAAACATTGATAAACTAGAACAAATTCAAGAAAGAGCTGCCTGATTCATTACTGGAGAATATTCAAAACTGACAAGAATAACACCATTAGTTAAATCATTAAACCTTGAAACACTAGAGGATAGAAGAACCAAGAGCAAAGTAGTAATCATACATAAAGCAATTAATTCTAATTTAGAAATACAACACAAAGATAACTTAAGATAACCCTCAGATAGACATAAGGATAAAAACACCTCCTTATTCCACATGCAAGAACAAAAAAACACATACAAATTCTCCTTCTTCTCGTCCGGAATTCGGGTGTGGAATGGGTTGCCTGAAGAAACCAGGAACTTTATTTATCAACATTTAAAACTCTAATAAGAATGCAGGACTAGACACAAACCATAGATAATAGATAAGTGTAGGAGACACAATAAACTTCTGTATAGTTATTAGTTATAGAAGGAGGATCTGTAACAGTAACAGTCACAATAGATAAGATAAATTGACGGTACTTGTCTGTTATCCGACCACCAAAAAGTTTTAAAAAAATTTTGAAGGGTATTAACTGCTGGAAACCCCGCGAAACTTAGGCTATTACAATTTACAAATTACTACTAAATAAATTTTAATATAATTTTATATCTATAATAATATGACACAGAGTCCTGTTGTGGCGTTTATTTGGCTCCTTTACTGATTTCCATGGCCACTCGATTAGTTGGGTGTTAGCAACGGTAATAGGATCAACGAAATGTAGGCTGTGATTAATGGTTTCGTGAGTGTAATCCATGCCGAATTTTTAAATAATAAATAGTGATACTATATTGCAATTGATAATACATAAGGCAGCCCGTTTTTTTAAATGGCAACTTTCTTTCATTTATCGTTTAGATTGTTTTTATTAATCAGTGTTGTTTTCATTCTTGTCAAATTTCAATATTAATATTGTTAAATTAATAAAGTGAATATAGTCAATCTTGTTAAGTATAATTTATTTTATACTGTATAGTATAACTAATATATATCTTGGTGAACTTGGTGGTCGGAAAACACTGTTAACAGACAAGTAACAAATTGACTTTGTAAATTAAAAGCTTACTACATTTTTAATCATTTCTTTTTTATTTACGTATTAGTAAAATACAAAATACACAAACAAATTGTGTAATGAAAACAATACATTTAAATTATTTTAAATTTGAGCTTTATTATTAACCTAACACAAGACAACAGTAAATTCACTGATAATTCAATAATATCAATAATTCAGTTAATGAATGTTAATACTGTAGTTAAATTTAAATTCAGCAAAAATGTTTCGGCTTCGGCTAAATAATGATAATGCCTTCATCAGTACAATGACAATAATTTTTGAACAATAAATACAAAGTCATAAAGCTAGTGATAATTTTGGATACAATTCGGCATGTATAAACAAGTACCAAGCACTTGAGTAAACTAAAACAGAAAATAATACTTAAATGGCAATTTGAATAATAAGTTTCACAAGTTTCAAGGTGTTAACAATTGAGTTTCGAAGTGATTATTCGCACGGTTTTGGCAGCGAGAATAACTCCAAGCATTATCCGCACGGCTCATCGGCGCATGCGTCTGATAGTGGCTGGTAAGATTTTTTTAAAAATGAAAAAAAAACGCACCCGGGGTAGACAAAATAATAGCCGATAAATGACAGTCGATTTAGGCTAAAAATAAAATGTGTTATTTGTATGCTAATACTAATTTTTTTTTATTATTTATTTTTTTTTAAATATTAATTTTTTTTTAGTTTGTATTATTTTTATATATATTATTATTCTTTTTTTTAAAACCACAATGAAGATGCTTGCAAACGTTCAAGCAGGCTCACGTTCCCAAGAAACATTTTTTATTTCCCCCCATGCCTGTCGTGACGTCACGCGATTTTTGCCGATTTTTTACCCCCCCCCCTCGTCACGCGTCGTCAAAGCTTTGATGATTTAATTTTATAAAATGATTTTTTAAATACTTATTATTAGTTTAGATGTTAAAAATATTATCAATTATTATTATTTTTTTTGTACTTGAAATAGTTTTTTATTTTTTTTCTGCTTTATTTAACGATGAGTTTGTATGGTGAATTATATATTATATTTTCGTAATTTATTTCTATTTCTTTTTAATCTTCGTTATTTATTTGGTATGATTATAGATTAGAGTTATTTTTACTATTTGTTTTTGATTTTGGTGTGTTTTTCGTTTTGTGATTAGTGCTCTATGGGTTATTTCTTCTGTTTTGTTTTTATAGTTTTATTGTTATTTTTTTTTTTTTATGTTTTCTTTAGATTTCTTGTTATGGGTTTTGGGGTTTGATTTAGTTGCATTAACAGGTTGTGATTGGTTATTTGAGTTTGTGTTTTTGTTGTATTTTGCGTGATTACGGTTCTTTCTTTTACCAGGTATATTTTTTGGATGGATTTAAGATTTTGTGTTTTATTTATCTTTTTGTGGTTGTTCTTTGTTGTAGTTCTCAGTTTTTTATGTATTTATTGTTTGGTTTTTTTTTGTTTGTTATTTGGTTTTTGGTTTTCTTATTATTTGTTTGGCATATCTTATTTCGTGTTTTTTTTTTTGTGCATGTCACGTCTAAGTAGGGCAGACGTTTTTAATTATCTATGGGTTTTTTTTTTGATTTGAAGTACATGTTAAGGCCTCTTTTGTTTTTAGTGATTATGATGCTACTGATGCTGCTGTGGAGTGTTATCTTCTTTGTTTTGTTATTTGTCTTTTTTTGTTTTAGGGTTTATTACTTTTGGTTCAGTTTTTTTCTTGTTGGTTCATTGTTTGTGATCTGTGGGCATAATTTTTATTTTTTTTTAGGTTTAATCTTTTTGCGTTATGTTTGTTTTTTGGTTGTTTTTATTACATGATTGTATTTAATGGCTTGTTTTTTTTCTTTTGAATGATGTGTGGTTTTTTTTTTCTAGAGTGAGTGAATTCTTTGTTTCTGGGTTTTTTTTGTTTGGGTTTGGTGTGTTTTTCATTGTTGTTTTTCTAGTCTAAATGTGGTTTTCTTTGGGTTTTCGGGTTGTTTTTTCTATTTGGTGTGTTTGTAATTTTTGTGGTGTTTTGTTTTCTTTATCATTTGATTGGGTTTAGATGGGGTTTTATATGATTTTAAAGTATCTTTATGTAAGTATATATGCTATTTTTTTTTGTAGTTATTTTTATAGTAGGTTTTGTTGATTTTTTGATTTAGTTGTTTTTTCTAATGTTTCTTATAGGTGATTTTAGCTACTGTGTGCTTACTTGTATTTTGTTATTTGTTGGTATTCTTGTGTTTTTCTTTGTATTGGGTTCAGATCACTTTTTTACTATATTTATTTTTTTTTTTTTTCTGTTTATTGTTTTTTTGTTTTTATTTAGTGTATAAGCTGGGGTTTTTAGCATTGTGTCTTATAACTCTGGGTTTAGTTGCTTTGTTTGCCCTCTGGAATTCTGTTAGTGTCTTTTTTGTTTGCGTTTGTTTTTTTGTTTTTTTTGTTTTTTTGTCGGTGTTTAAGTTTTTGAACGTTTTAGTTTGGGTGGTCTGTGGGTTTTACTATTTTTTTTTGGCGGATTACTGGAAGGTTGATAAAGTACTAGGTATTTTAATTTATATAATTCTGTTTTGATATGTCAAACACACAATTAGTTTTAATAACTTTTTTTTCTGATTTAATTATATATTAATAACTGATACTGTTGGGTTTTATTTTTATATGAGTTTTTTGTTCGTATGGTTTGTTTCTCTTTATAGTGAATATTTTTTTTACGGTGTTTTTATTTTATGATTTTTTTATTAGATTATTTTTTTTAGCCATAGTTCTATAGTAGGTTTTGTGATGTAATTAGTTTATTAGTTCAAAATTTAGTATTTATTTGGGTCTTGATTGATAGATTATCATAATTATATAAAAACTGTAATTGTATAAACAATTTAAAATAAAATATAAATATATGTAACGTCTATAAAGGGAAATAAAATAAGTTCATCGTTAAAGTTAAATTGAATATCAATAATGTTAATAAACTATATGATAAATGGAATTAATTAACTATTATAAAATAATGAGCCGACAAATCAATAAAAAAAAACTAGATTGATATAAATTTATAAAATTATAATGAGATAAACTTTGAAAAAGAATTATAATAGTATCTAGAAAGAAAACAAAAATATGTTATTAAAAAAAAAAAAGAAGTAAAAAAAAAAAATAACAAAACATGAAGTAAAATGAAAAAACAATAAAATATAAATGGACCAAAAAAAAATAAATGATAAAGATAAGAAATAAATACGAAGTTAAACTAAAATATAATGGAAAAAAAACAACTAGAAGAATAAATAAAGATAGGAAAAAAACATAGAAAAAAATGATTATATTAATGACTACACAAAAATAAAAAATATCACTAATGAATATAATAAAATAAATTCAATTATAAGATCAATAAAAAAGAAATATAAATCCTGTTAAAATTTAATTCTATATGGATTATATATTAATTATTCGAAACATTTAAACCATGTCGTTTTTTTAAATAATAAGGAATGTAAATAAATAATAAGATAAAAATGAAGAGATAATAATTATAACAACATTACGTTATCGTTTTGTATATTTTTTATATATTATTATATAAACAGAGTATATAAGAATATTAGAAAAATATATAAGATATCTTTGAATAATAGTTTTAATTAATTTTTTTTACTTACAATAAGATGGTATTGTATAATTCGAAACACTTTATGGATCACTTATAAATTATTTTGTTAATGATTTTTTGATTCGCCTTGATTAGTTTTCTTTTATATAATAGTAATTAATATTTTAGTTAAGAAAATGTGATAAATGGGTCCAATAATGCCAATAAAATTATAGATTATGTAATTTTTACCTAATTAAAAAAACCAAATACCTTTTTAGATTTTGTATTATTATGAGTTTGTGTGTTATAGGTTTAGTTGTTGATTTTATTATTTTTGATTTATGTGTTTCTATTTTTGTAACGTGTATTTATTTTAAAGTGTTATCGTTTATTTGTTATTTATGTTAATATTTTTTGGAGTTTAGTATATTAATGTGGTAGTTTGAGTTTATGGAGATGTTTATAATATAATATGTTTTGATTTTATTTTATATAATATTTATATTATATATAAATATTTTATTTTAAATATGTTTTTTTTGTGTTTTTGTGTTTTTATGTTTGTTGTTTGTTTTTTTTTTTCTTTTTTATTTTGTTTGTTTTGTTTTTTTTTTTTTTTTTTTTTTACTTTTTTTATTTTTTTTTATTTTGTTTTTTTTTTTTTTTTATTTTATTTTTTTTGTTTTTTTTTTGTTTTTTTTTTGTGTTTTTTTTTTTTTTTTATTTCTTTTTATTTTTTATTTTGTTTTTTTTTATGTATTTTTGTTTTGTTTTTTTATTTTTTTCTTTTTTTTTTTTTAATTTTTTTTTTTTTTATTTTTTTTTTTTTTTTTTTTCTTTTTTTTTTTGTTTATTTATTGATTTTTTTGTTATTTATTTTTATATTTGTTATTTTTTTTTTTTATTTTATTTTTTTTTTTTTTTTGTTTTTTTTTTTTTTTATTTATGTTTTTTTTTTGTTTTATTTTTTGTTTTTTTTTATTTTTTTTTTTTTATATTTTTTTTTTTTTTGTTTTTTTTTTTTTTTTATTTTTTTTTTTTTTGGTGGTTGTTTTTAGGTGTCAATGAGAAAACGAGTTTTGTGTAGGGATATTTGAAGGAGTGAAAAAACAACATTATTTTTTTATAATATTTGGGTGTGGGGGCAGTGGGGTGTCTAGGGTGGGGGGGGGCGATTGATTGGTAGGGGGAGATTGCGTGGGTGGGGGCGAGGTGCTGTGTGGATGGGTCTTGGGAGATGGGGAGGTACTGCGGATGGGGGTATGATGAACGGGTGTGGTGGGTGGGAGGGGGGGGAAGGGGTTATACGGCGCCGGGGGGCGAGGGGGGTGCTCTGTGGGGGGGGGGAGGTTGGTTTAGGTGTGGTGGGTAGGTGGGCCAGGGTGGTTTCTAATGGATAGGAGGGTGGGGAGGTGGGCGGGGGGGGATGGGGGGGGTTGCAGTGAAGGTGGTGGGGTTGGGTAGGGAGGGGGAGTGCGGGGTGGGGGGTGGGCTGGGGGGCGTGATGGCTGGATGGTGGGGGGGCGGGGGGTGGGGGGAGTGGGGTGGGGGTGGGGGTGGGGGTAGGGGTGTGTGTTTCGGGAGTGAGGTGAGGTGGGGGCGTGGTGTGGGAGGGGGGTGGGCTGTTTGGGGGGAGGTGAGGTGGGTTGGTTTGTGTGGAGGGGGTTTGGGGTTGTATGTTTTTCTGTGTGGTTTGTTTTTTTTTTAGGTTTGTGTCTTACAAAATTATTTTTTTGTTTTGGTTCGTTGTGGAAGGTAAATTTGAAATTATAAATTTAGTGAAGGGATTGATCGTGGGGGGAGAGGGCGGGGGGGGGGGGTGGGTGGTGGGGGTGGTATTCTTTATAGTGTTTCGGCGGTGAGTGTGTGATGCGGAAGAGTGGGGATGTTCTTCTTGTATCGAATATAATTTAATTTGTATTGTTTCTTTGAAATTGATAGAGAGTTCAATGTTTTTTTTGCTTGTGGTTAAATTATATAGTTAGTTATAAAATATAAATATCTAGCACTATAGTAATTATTTCTCTGTTTCGAATTGTCCACGCATAATCCCAATTTATTGTCTTCTTCACACAATATCCCACCCACCTACCTAACCCACCATACTATGTACCCCCCCACCATATAATGATACCCCCCCCCTACAACCCCCAACAGACCACAATAACACTATAACATACCATCTGTGATAATCTTGTCAGTCGACCATCTAGTATGAGGGGTTGTGGGTTTACCAGTCTCTCATCTCTTTTTTCTTTGGCTGGTTCTGCTTCCACATCTATCAATTGTTTGATTAACAGTTGTGAATGGTTTATTCGCCGCTTAATCTATTTTGGTTTTTGGTGGATTGTAAATTTAAATCTTGTGTAATAATACTTTGGGTGATTTATAATTTATAGTTT
>CALYLW010001497.1:0-7500 GCA_944989445.1 Ampullaceana balthica | reverse complement strand
TGGTGTTAGTGGGGGTAGGTTGTATGTGTTATGTGTTTTTTGTTTTTGGGGTTTTTGGAGTTTTGCTTTAGGTTGATGTTTAGTGAATGTATTATTTTTTTATTGTAGTAGTTTTTTTGTTGTGTTATGTCTTAGTGTTTGACTATTTAGTAGGTATCGTTAGTTGGGGGGGGGTAGTTAGGGTTGTTTTTATGTTGGATTTTGTTGGTTGATGAGTAGAGTAGTTTGTTGTTGATATATATTGTGTTGTTTTTGTGTTTTAATGAGTTTTGTTTTCTGTGTGTTTTGATGTCAGTTTTTTTTTTTGTTTTTTTTTTGTTGTTATTTATTATATGTGGTTGTTTTTGGGGGTGTGTGAGTTGAAGTTGATGTGTTTTATTTATTTTGCTGGTGATGATTGGTATGTTTGTTGTGTTGTTTTTAGATCGACTTGTTTTACGTGTTTGAGGGTGTGACTTGTGATTTGTTTTATTTTTAGTGGGATGAGTTTTTGAGTGTTTTTATGTGTAGGATTTCTATTTTTGTTTTGTAAATATGTTATGTTTTGTGAGGTTTAGGGACGTTTGTTGAAAGAGTTTTAGTAAAAGTTGTTTTGTTTGTTGTTTTGTTTTTTGTTTTTTGTTATTATGGTGGGAGTTTTGTGGTTGATAGTTGTTAAGTTAGGTATAGAGAAGTATGAAACGTATATCTGTTTGTTTTATGTTATTATATTAGAAATTAATATATTCTTGAGGTTTAGAGTGTTTTTTTATTGAATAATGAGTGTTAGTAGGTAGTAGTAGGTAGAAGGAGATATTGTTGGGGAGTTTGGATTTTAGTTTTTTTGTAAAAGTTATTATTTTGTTTTTTTTTTATTGGGGGAGATATTAATTATGTTTTTTGAGTTTGTTGTAGAGGTTGTTTTTTATTGTTGGTTAGTTTAATAATATATGTTTATTTGTTATGTATTATTTTAGTTGTGTGTGATGTTTTATTATGTTTTTTTTTTGTTAAATATAATTTTTTGTTCTGTGAGTTTTATTAGATTTAAGTTTTTTGATTTAGTTATAGATATTTGTGGGGATAAATTGTATTTTGTGTGGGAAGTAAAGTATTATTTTTACAAGTTACAATGTCTATGTTAGATTATGACAATAAAGTAAATCATATGAGGAGTCTTGAGGTTAGGTGTAGCAATAGGATTGGGTAAGTATAGTTGAAGAATGTGAGAGAGTTAGATATGTTTGAGATTATAGTTTTTTAAGATTAAGTGTTTATATAATTGTGTGTTCTCGTTTGAAAATCATATTAGTTGAGGGTAGTGTAAGTTAAAGTTGTTATGTTTGGGAGTGTTAAGTGAGTATTAGTTATTTAGTATAAATGGTATCAGTTAAGTTTTATGTAAGCGATAGGAATATGTATTATTGATAGTTTAATGTAAATTTGTTGTGGAATAGAATAGTTATCGTGGTAAGGAGTGGAAGAGGTTTAGCTTTTGCGTTATTGTTGTAGTTAGCTTTAGTTTTATAAAATACTAAACTTAATATAGAATGTTTGTTATGGGGTGTTGTAATACTTTTTGAATCTATAAGTTGGAGCGGAAGTTGTTTATTTTGTATTATTTTGTTGTTTTATGTGTCTGTTTACAAAATTTGTCTTTCTTACTTAGATTTTATCAGAGATTGTACAAAGTTTTCGAGTCTAGTTTTCTAAAAAGGACCACGATAGGCCCCCGCCCCCGCGGAGACGAGGCGGCGCGACGGAAGGCGGGGGAAGGGAGGCGTGGCGAAATTTCCCGGATCGGTCGCGCGCCGAGAGGAAGGAGTCGGTACACAGAACAGAATCACGGGCGCCGATAACGTCTAGGACGACGGGCGCTGCGGAGAGACAAGACCCCACTCGACCCAAGCAAAAAGAAGGGTCAAGAAGGGGTGGCGGAAGGGGGGGGGAGGAGGAGTAAAGGTGTGGGATGCAAAAGAAGGAAGCAATAAAAAGGGACACCGGACCGAAGGGAATGGGATGTGAAAAGCATGGAGGAAGCATAGGTGTAGTGAAAATTAGTGAATGGATATATCGTTTAATAAGTTTTTAAAAAGTTATGTTTTTTAAGAAATAGTATAAATTAGATTTATAAGAGTAAGTAAGTAAAAAGAGTAATTGGTGAGTCTGATATAGTTATTGAAAAAGTTAGGGTTGTTTGAAGTCGCCAGCCAACGACAACCACACCCCTCCCACCCCTCCTACACAACGCCACTGTGAGAATCAATAACACACTGGGACCGTACAACTCACGCACCCAAGAAAAACACCTCAACGAAAATTGCCTAAGCGGGGGGAATCCCCCAACGATACACACAACACCCCGCCCCGCCGGCCCGATGAAACGGGAAAACTAAACACACGCCGGAATACCCTCGCGCGGGCCCCGGGCGCCGAACCCTGACGGCGGAACGCGCGCCCGATACACACAACTCCGAACGGTCTCACACGGACCCCGCCCCTCTCCCGGGGGCGCCGACCCACACCAACCCGCCGGCCCCTCACAAGACGGCGCGGCAGGCCCCAACTTCCCACCCTAACGGCCCCGACCCTCCGTACGCGAACTCTCCACCCCCCCCAACATTCGCGGACGTACCCCCCCAGCCCGCCGACCACCGGCCCACACCGCCCTGACTCCACGACCGCCCGCGGCGGCTCCCCACCGCCCAAGAGCCGACCTCACACACACCATCCACCCAACCCCGCCACCCGAACCAGCACCTACCACCGACCCTCAAGCGGCTGCTGACAGACCCCGCCGGCACAACAGCGCACTACACTCATCTCGCACCACCACTACACGGAAACACACCTACCCGACCACATCACCGACTCCAACAATCACGAATGAACCAACACAAGGCGGAAGCCGAAGCTCACCATTCGGTTCCTCGTCTTCTCACTGAAGAAAAAAAAAAAAATCAACATTCTCTCCTATATAATAAAAGGAAGAGGAAAAAAATATAAGGTGATAGTGGGGGGCAGTACGGAGGATAAAAAGGGGGAAGATTGGGGGACCGTGAAAAAAATATAAAAAATATAACCAAACCAAAAGCCCCACAAAATGAGCCGATCTCGCCGGGCAACCCCCCCCGCGTGACACTCGGGCACACACCAAACCACCGTATGCCGGCGCGCCGGCCGAAGGCGCCAGAGCAGCCATACAAATAACACCACCCGCCTTGGGACCAACACTTAGAGCGACCGCCATTGGCAATACCGCACAGCATACCGATACAACTAAAGACTACAGCCATAACACCACCCCCCAACCAAATAGACCCTCATACCAACTAACCAATCTCCGTACGACCGAACTAACTACCCCGATAATCCGCCAGCGGCCGCCGCAGATCTTATATAAACAAAACACCATCAAACTCAACCGCGCCGCCCCCACTACAAGCGCCTTGCCCGCCGCCCCGGGCACCTCAACCGGCGCCGCGACCCCCAGCGGCAAGGCCGCACATACGCTCATCAGGACCCACTCACACAACGAACCGATACATACACCCAATACCCTAGACGACGTCTCTCCAACCAAGTTCCTAACACTACGCAAACAGATCCAGCACGAACATAGCAAGAATCTTTACTGGCGCCCCCACCCCATTTTCACCCCGACTAAGAACTCACAGCCGAACCCCAACCCGTAACCCGGTCCAACTATTCCACCCACACAAACGCGGCTCCCCAACGCCATCCAAACACTCGACCAACCGACGGGCACCCGATACGATATACAAAGAGTGGGTGCGAGCCCTCCCGCCGGCCGACGCCGGGCGCCGGCGCCGGGCGGGCGCCCCCACCAGCTACCCGGGCGCCGCGCGAGACTCTAGAACGTACACGACTAAACGCCGGCGCGTCGTACCATCCGCCCACGGCGTACCACATCCTTCCGTCCCCACCCAACACCCTACCTACATACCCCTCCAGACCAGACGAGACCATCACCCAGATACAACCGCTTCCCCACCAAGATAACCGCCCGCTTAACCACCATCCCCTTCCCTCCCGCTCACTCCCATGCTGGCGCCGCCGTTTTTCCCCCCCTTCTTCCTCCATTATTCCCTTCCGCGCCCGAACTCCCCGCCACCCCCTTCGTCAGAGACGCGCCGCCGCCCCCCCGCGGCGGCACCACCGGAAGCGTCACAGCGGTCGCCATCGTTTTTCGCTACGGAGGCCGGCGTGGCCAGCCGGGGGGGCTTACGTTCTGGTAGGTGAAGTCTTTAGCGTCGCCTTCGCATGTCTCGGTTATCGGGGCTGACGACTGCAAAACAAGCGGGACGAATGCGGGCGTCATCTCCTCGAACAGACGAGGATGTGATCTGGGTTTTAGGGTGTATCGTTGGCGCGCACGAGTCTCACGCGGGATAGTACGCTGGGTTCCGCACCATCACTAGCGGTAGGGCCGAATTCGCCAGTCACTATGTCTCAAGCCGTTCGTGATGTGATAGTCCAAATGATATATGAAGGGAATGACAGAGTTGCGCTTTGGATAAGAGCAATTATGGGGTGAGAGGGAGGAGAGAGGGACAATATACACAGTCAAGCGGGCAACAGGGCGCCGGTGCGTTGCCTAGACGTGTCTCCGTCCGGGAATTATGGGAGCTAACAGGCCGGGAGAAGGTGGGGAGAGCAAGTAAGAACGATACATGCAGAGGCGGTTGTGTGAGTTATCTGGGGGAAGCAGGAGTGTCGGCTGCTACAAGTGTTCACGTGCCTTCTGTTCGGGGGAGGTTGCACCACAGCTGTCCAAGCCTACGTGAGGTGTTTCTGTGTTTGTACTCCTCTTTCGACTCATCTTCTCTCCGCCCGGACCACCACTCTCCCCAGCCGCTATGACATGCATCGGGACGGCTCCTACCTTACGACGCTCGCTCCCCAGCGACCGAGTGCCCTCCGCCCCCCCACCCTGCTCGGTCGCCGCCCCGCCTCCTTCGCGTCATATTGCACTCGCTCCCCCCCGGACGCCCCACTCCCGCCCTGCCGACGACCCCGAACTGTGTCTCCGCTCCCGCCCCAGTACCCAATTCGCGTCCTCCGCCGAGCGGTCTCCCGCCCCCGCACTCGCCGAGACTGGTCCCCGCCCCGTCGCCCCGCCCCCACTCCGCTATCGACCCTCCCCCCACCCCTCGCGAACGGGACCACGCCCCAAGCGGACCCGACCCGACACCGGGCGCCGGGGTCTGCAGAGATGGCCTGACGGACAGGAATACTCGCGTCGCGCGTAACTGCCCGGCCGCCTATCTTTGACATACGTCTCCCCTCAGCTGGCTTCTTTCGGTCTGCGATTCTCATCTGTTTCTTGCTGTGCGCGCCCTCGCTCCCTTTCTCCCGCGTGCCCCCGCATCCCTCGTCGCTGTACCCCCCTCCCCGGACCTCGCGCAGCCCATGCGGTACCCCTTCCCCCCGCCCTGTAACTCCCCGGCGCTGCTCTCTGCGCCCCCTCGGCTGCGCGATCCGCCTGATTTACCGATGCCGCCCCACAGATCACCCACTCCCCGATCCCCTGCCCTGACCGTGTACTCTCGCCGGCGGACGCCAACGCCCTCGCACGGTCCTCAACAGCACCCCGGGCTCCTCCGTCCTCCCCTCACGACTGGCTAGCGAGGCCTCCCTGCCCCCCCCGGCGCCTCTTCCTCTTCCTCCCGCGCCTGTCCTACCGTAGTCCCTTGCGTCCACGGACCGTGCCGGGGGTCGTCGTTCTTGGCACCCTGTGCAGCGCCGCGTCCCCCCGTCCTACGCGAGACGTGTCGCCCCCCCCCGCACGCCCCGTCCACTGTCCCCGAATCCCCCCGACGCCCTCCTCTATACACGTGAACCCCCCTGCCTCCAACTCCCCGACGCCCGCCCCGCGGTGCCTCCCTGAGATCCCTCCTCCTCCTCTTCCGTATCTTTCTATCCCCTCCCTCTCTCCAGCCATCGCCTCCCCCCCTCGCCGATCCCCTCCTCCTGCCCCTCCCTCTGCCGCTTCCTCTCCCCGCTCCGCCGCCGCCCCAATCGCCCCAAGCCCGCTGCGCGGTCGATGTCAACCCCCTCGCCGCTCCCCCCTCGGTGGACTCCCCCCACCCCCCCCTCTCCCTCCCGCTCCGCCTGCGCCCCCACCCCTCCCCCCTACCCGTTGGGTGTGTGGACAAAAGACAGACATGCCAGGGGGAGGGGCCGCCAGCTTAAACTGTTTCGTGAAGGGGTAAGTCTAGTGTCGTCTCCCCGCGCCGCCAACCGCGCGTCCCGTTAACGTCCATTCAAATCCAATAATCGTTATCACGGATTCCTCCATACCCGGCGGCGCGAACGCGGACTATGGCGATTCTGTCGAGCTACCGATGTAACGAATGAACCCCCCGAACGAGAGGGACCCACGCAGGAACGGACGGTCCCTCTCAGCCCGGCGGTCCCGGATCCCGGGTGTCCGGGGCATCTGTCTCGAGTCGTCGACCGCCCCCTCGATTTTCCTCGTCCTCCGCGGTCGTCTCCGTCGCTTGCCGGACGCCGCCCCCGCGACTCCCCCACGCCTGCGCGCTCCTCACCCTCCCCCCCCCACCCAGAACAACGGGTAGTCGAAGGACTCGCACTCCCATCACTCTCCCCCCTACTTTCACGGCTCAACGCGCCTTACTGTCGAGAACGAATCTCCGCCCCCGCGACTCTGAACTTATCGTCCCATCCTACCTTGCGCGAGCTGCCCGGCGTGTTCCTCCCTCGCTTGGCTCTATCATGACGCGACGCCCAGGCGCCTGCGGTCCCGCACCGCCCTTGTCGCGCCGCCGACGGCCATCTCCCCCAAAGGCACAACACAACCGACGCGACGGCGAAACAAAGATCGATGGTGGGGCAAGTGATCGTCCCCTCGTTCTGCTTCGCGTATTGATTTGTTTTCGGATGTTTTTTTCTTAGTTTCTCACGTTTTGGTGCGGAGCACAGACACGGCCTATGTTGAATGGTGGGTCTAGGCCGCCCATTTCTACCAAATTCCAGAAACTCTGCGCGCTCAACCAGGAACGCATTTAACAGCCCAAGACGACAGAACGTGCACGTCAGCGCCGAGCGGCCATTGTGTACACTTAAGGTAGCCTTACGGTTTGAGAGCCTTGCACCAGCCCGGATTGAGGGGATCCCGTCTCTAGCCACATGACTCTGCGTCTACGCTCGCCCTGCAAGCGCGGGATCCGGGTTTCCATTGCCCCTGCCGGTGGTGGTGACCAAGTCAAGTAGGGCACCCTTCGCGCCGGCTCCGACGGCGTCGATGGCCGGCCCGCGCTCCCGCCCACACGCCAGACAGCCTCCGCCCTGCGGAGTGGCACAGTGTTATCCTATAGCTCGTCGGAATACGACGGGCGGCGAAACACGACCGCCGATCCCCCCGCTATCCGACCCGTTCGGCTTGCGAACCTGCCCCCCCCGACTCGGAGAAGAGTTCGGACCTGGGACTACAGTACGTTCCGCGATTTTAGACATTCGATGCACGACGACGAGAGG
>CALYLW010001496.1:89845-129960 GCA_944989445.1 Ampullaceana balthica | reverse complement strand
ACCACCGCGCCCCTGACGTTCCGGTATGAAAATTGTCGATGGGGCCCAAAAATATTGATGACTGTCCAATTCGTGCCCAGGTAGAGTTTTCTCATTGTTCACACCCGAGCGCGTTTTATCCCATTACATAATATGTTAATATTTTTGGACAATTATTTCGTAAAATAATTTTTGTCAGCATAAATGTAACAAATTTTTAAAGTATAATAAAATTGTAAACTAGTTTTTTATTTTTATTTTTATTTTTTACCTTAGTCAAGTCAACAAAGTTGACTCGGGCTAACTCAGAAATAGCAAATATCCGTTGAGAAAAGTTATAAGAGAGTACCTGTATAAGTGAGTATTATCTTCATTAAATTAGTGCAACTGTATACATCGCATATAGTCTATGGCGGAACAAGGGGGGGGTCTGAAGGGGCTAAAGCTAGGGGCCCCCGATGATTTAGGGGCCCCAAAACTTAGTATATTTCATAATAAAGGTGGACAAATGTTTGCATGAATCACTGAAAATATAATAAATATCATACATTATTAAATCTTATCTATTAATCTGATTGCTATTCGGACCCGATAGTCTTAGTAATCGAAAAACCTGATTTTATAGCTCAATAAAAGAAAATATTAAAGAATATTGTTTATATTTTTTAAATTTACATTTTTCGTCAAGATCTCCTGTTCGTTTGGAAGTGTGTAGGCTTGTGGTGCAAGCGATGTAGGTTTCGATTCCAAGTGTTGGAATTTAAAAAAAAATTGTTTTTGTTGCTAATTTGTCTTTTTACATTCAATTTTAGGATACCGGCAAACAGTTATTTCTTCGTGTTCTGTTTTTTCATGAATTATCTGTTTGGCTGGGAAAGCAGATCCCGTAGTACAGACAAAGTATGAGCAAGGAACCAATGGACTATTTAGTTACAAGTTACAGTCTTATATTATCTGCTAGCAATAATTTTATTTAAAGGGACGCTGACTGGATAGGGCCCCAGTTTGAATTGCAGCCAGGGGTCCCGTGCAGTCTTAATCCGCCCCTGCATATAGTTCTATGAATTGATTTTCACAATGAAATGACAAGGCCTAAATAGCGTTGTCTCTGCTTTACAAGGTTGATATTAAAAATTTGGGTTTATGTGTAAAGAAAAAAAAAGAAGAAAAAAAACTTAACAAAGAAGAAATTAAAAAAAAAGAGATGATTTTGAAATTTTCAAAGTAGAACGACATTTGTTTTTTTAAAGACAGCCTCAATCCTCTAAATATTCAAAGATTCAAATATTCAACAGCCGTCCATAACTATTTGTGCCTTGATTTTCGCGACATCACTTTACCGCGCCTTCCTCCTCCCCCCCCCTCAAATACAACATTAAATATATATAATTTGCAATGTCACGTCTGTAGTGTCTGTCCGTGACGCTACTAATTTTAGAAAGCAGCGCACCAAATTACTGCACCAATGCATCAAAAGGAGAGCAAATTAAAGATGCGCTGTAAAAAAATAGCATATGACGTCATTGTTTTAGCTCATACTTTAATTTTGGAAAAGGTAACAATGTAAAAAGAGGATTTGATGATGGTTAATTATAAAATAAAATAAAAAACAAAGGGGGCGCCGTAGGTGCCCTACAAACCCTATTATAAAATATTTTGTGTACATTTCAGAAAGTTTAATATTTCATATTTATTAAACAAGGACAATTTAGTTGGGCTTTTGAAAAAGGTCGACGCCGTAGGCAAACTAAAAAAGTGCATTTTTTCAAAATAAATAGATTTCAGCTGAAAACTTCCGTTATTTTTGGCGGGTGATACGCTAGTATATATATATATATTAAACAATATAATTTGAAATGTCACGTCTGTAGTGTATGTCCATGACGCTATGCGAGGTAACTCCCGATAAAAAATGAAAATATAGGAGTAAAAATGTTGCATTCGAGATTAACAAAATGTGTTTCTAGCCATAAAATATTGTGGCGTGACGTCATTATTTGAGCTTTTATTAATGTGTGAAGGGAACGAAGTAAAAAGAGCCATGTTTTATTTGATTAATTTTATTATTTTTTTTTAATTAAATGTCCGTTTTTTTGTGTATGTGTCCATGCCAATATTACGTACGTAATTATAAATTTTAATTAAAATAGCACTTAACTCGTCATAATTAATATATAACATTCGTTTTTCTGTGTATGCAATTTACATTTGGTTGTCGTTTGGTTGTCAAGTTTCGATGCGTTTTGAACTGCAAAGCCATTATTTATTACTGCAAATGAAATTTGACAACTTATGCTTCAGTTTAGCGTTTGTTTTTCTTTTATACACTTTGAGATTGCATATTTGTATGTTTAAAAAAATAACATATTTAAAAATCGGACTCTTCAGTTTTTTTTGTTATTTACATGTAATATTTTAATGCGTCCTAGACTAATTTGGAATAAAAGATGCTTACATTTAATACAGAACTGGAAGGGGTGCTGACTTGACAATAATGAAAACGTTTATTAGAATTCCTAAAACGTGCATATTAAATTTTATATACGATTACCTGAAGATAATGTAATATTTTCTTTTATCCAGTGATTAACTTTACTTCAAAGGTTTCATGCAAAATAAATAGTTCGCTGTTATTCATATTTGTAAATAGTTACAATTTTTTATTTACATGTTTTTGATAATGTAAAGGTAATAATGTATGGACAAATGGGCGCATAAACTGACAAGTCATAATAGATCTTGAAAAGGTGCTGACTTGACAATAATAAAAACGTTTATGTGAATTACTAACACGTTTATATTAAACTAGAAAAATACCCGCACTTTGTAGCGGGAGTGTGCTGACCCTTTATCCAAGTATTAGTTGCTGGTTATTACAATTTTTATTTGCCAAGTTAAATTTCAGAATCATCTATTTAGATAAAATCTTATGAGAGGCAAAGATATGCCATTTTACCGCGTGACTTGTTTTCACTTAATGCAGTGCCTTTTAACATAACCTTACTATTTAAAAGATATGATTTATTAAATAAAGATTCTTGCCGACCATAATAACTAAATTTACAATTTCATTCCCACTTGTACAAAATTAACATAACTTACAGGTTTTCCGAAAGAGCTCTACCCCCCTCGTCACTCAAAAATTTAACATATAATTACGAAACTGCATCGTATCACAATTGTAAGCTATATAATATTTGCAACCACGTCTATGAGATAAAGAACATGTGGCATTATCCCTTTAAAAGGCAAAAGCTAAGTGACTCATAGCGCAAATAAACAAAATTATAAATGTGCTTTCTATAATATAAAAAAAACAAAACCGGTCGTATTAAAATGATATAAAAATGTGCACACCATATTTAGACAATATAGAAAGCTGGCCGCATAAAATAAAGTCTTGTTATAAAGTAAATGTACTGGACCAAAATAACTCCTCCTTTTGACGTATTCATAAGTGTGTGTACAGGGAAATACTATTTAACATTTTTTATGTCTCTATATTTTACTATTTATATATACGGTTTATAAGCAATGTGTATAATTTCAAAAATGAATCTTTTTTTTTGTGTTCCCTGTTTCGGATAAGGCATCATATTTTGTAAATTATATTCAATGCACACACACATACCATATTTTATATCTGAAAAAAAAATGAAAAAAAAAGATTCAACCGTCTGTTAATGAGTGCATCTTAAAAATGATTAAAAGGCAATTTTAGAAATGGCCTATGCTATTCTGAACACAAAGGAATGAACATAAAAACATATTCAATTCGCAATTCATATTAATTAAGCGTTTTTATGATCACTTCATTAAATTTAGTCAAGTTTTGTTAATACGTTCGGTAGCGAAAGTTTATAATATATAATGTATATAAAGCTTAAGTAAACTGTTTTAAAGTGTAAGTTTATTTGACACAGGCCATCACTTTCAACATAAAATAAACTCGCTACATCAATGGTTTTTAATTAAATGTCGAGTTATGAATTAAATTTTTTTAAATCCCAATTTTATTCATTGCATGTAAAATATTAACACAATGCATCGTGAAAATAATTAAAATTAAAATAATTTAAACGCATATGTAATATATAAAGCTCAGTTGATATTTTTATGTTTGTTTGTTTGTATCCATTAAATAAAGGACACTTCTTTGTTGACATGTTTTGCAAAAGATCTCTGTCACTGTCGTCACTAAAAAAAGCTCTTATATATTTACGACACTGCATCGAAACACAATTGTAATTAATACAATATTTGCAACAGCGTCTATGAGATAAAGATAATAAAGATAAATAAAGAACTTAGGCTATATTCCTAATTTAAAAAAAAACAAACAAAACAAATCAATTTTATGTTAAAAACGCAAGTGAAACCATGACAATAATTGATTTTAAAAATAGCCTATGTTAATGCATCATCAAAGGAATGAACTAACATATTCAATTCGCCATACAAAATAATTAAGCGTTTTCAGGATCACTATTTTTAGTTTAATCTACTTACGTTAATAGGTCCGGTAGCCTAAGTTTAAATAGTATAAGTGTATAGGTTATGTAAAAAAAAATAGCTTATGTAAAAGACAAACAAAATATAAATGTTATATTAATAGGACACAGCTAAATTTAAGATGCGTACACGAAAATGTGCGCACAGTAATCAGGCGATAAAAGATTTTAGAACGCGACCCGCTAAAAATGAAGCCTTGAAAAAAATACTGACACAATTATTACATAAATTGGTTTTTATTAAATGTCGAGTTATGGAACAGTCAATAATTAAAACAAATTTGCAATTACATTTAAACGTTGTAAACAATTAAATCTAATGTTTCGTGTGGTAGGTGTAATTAAATATGTTTACGTGTCTATCTAATATATAAAAAGTAACAGTAAAGAAAATGACAATTATTTGTACTACACAGCTCAAATTATGAAGCGTACACGAAAATGTGCGCACCGTAATTAGACATTATAATATTTTTTGAATGCGCACCGCTGAAAATAAAGTATTGGGGAAAAAAACGTCACCAAAAGTAATTTGCTTTGAACGGCATTTGAACGTCCGCGTAAATTTGTTCAATACAGAAATGAGGTTAAATTTTTTATTCTTTGTCTCTGCATTTTCTGATTATTTAATTTACGGCATTCGGGCAAAAGGGACAATTACAAAAACTAACTTAAAACCATCTTCAGGGTAAAAGGAACCGTCCTGCCAAATTTGGTCCCCGTCCGTCATTTGGTTTTTCCGTGATTGTCTAACAGAAAGTCGAAAAGTGAAACATACAAACAACTGAGCTTTATATATTACTAGAAAAATACCCGCACTTTGTAGCGGGAGTGTGCTGACCCTTTATCCAAGTATTAGTTGCTGGTTATTAAAAATTGTTATTTGCCAAGTTAAATTTTCAGATTCATCTATTTAGTTAAAATCTTATGAGAAACAGAGATATTCCATTTTACCGAAAGAGCTCTACCACCCTCGTCACTCAAAAATTTAATATATAATTACGAAACTGCATCGTATCACAATTGTAAGTTATATAATATTTGTAACCATGTCTATGAGATAAAGAACATGTGGCACTATCCCTTTAAACGGCAAACGCTAAGTGACTCATAGCGCAAATAAACACAATTATAAATGTACTTTCTAAAATAGTTTTTTTTTAAAAACCGGTCGTATTAAAATGATATTAAAAAAATGTGCACACCATATTTAGACAATATAGAAAGCTGGCCGCATAAAATAAAGTCTTGTTATAAAGTAAATGTACTGGACCAAAATAACTCCTCCTTTTGACGTATTCACAATTGTTTTCACATGGAAATAATATTTAACATTTTTTATGTCTCTATATTTTACTATTTATATTTACGGTTTATAAGCAATGTTTATAATTTCAAAAAGGAATCTTTTTTTTTGTTCCCTATTTCGGATAAGACATCATATTTTGTAAATTATATTCAATGCACACACACACACACCAGGTTTTATAGCTGAAAAATAAAATAAAAATGAAAAAAAAGATTCAACCGTCTGTTCATAAGTGCATCTTAAAAATGATTAAAAGACAATTTTAGAAATGGCCTATGCTATTCTGAAAACAAAGGAATGAACATAAAAACATATTCAATTCGCAATTCATATTAATTAAGCGTTTTCAGGATCACTTCATTAAATTTAGTCAAGTTTTGTTAATAAATTTGGTATCGAAAGTTTATAATGTATAGTGTATATAAAGCTTAAGTAAACTGTTTTAAAGTGTAATTTATTTGACATAGGCCATCACTTTCAACATAAAATAAACTCGCTACATCTATGGTTTTTAATTAAATGTCGAGTTATGAATTAAATTTTTAAAAATCCCAATTTTATTCATTGCATGTAAAATATTCATACAATGCATCGTGAAAATAATTGAAATAAAATAATTAAAACGCATATGTAATATATAAAGCTCAGTTGATAATTTATGTTTGTTTGTTTGTATCCATTAAAAAAAGGCCACTGCTTTTTTGACATTTTTCCAAAAAATCTCTGCCACTGTCGTCTCTAAAAAAGCTCTTATATATTTACGACACTGCATCGTAACACAATTGTTATTAATACAATATTTGCAACAGCGTCTATGAGATAAAGATAAAGATAAAGAAAGAAATTAGGCTATAGTCCTAATGTTAAAAAAACAAACAAAACAAATCAATTTTATGTTAAAAACGCATGTGAAACCATGACAATAATTGATTTTAAAAATGACCTATGTTAATCCATCATCAAAGGAATGTACATAACATATTAAATTCACAATACAATATAATTAAGCGTTTTCAGGATCACTTTATTTAGTTTAATCTACTTATATTAATAGGTCCGGTAGCCTAAAATTAAATAGTTTGAAAAAAATACTGACACAATTATTGCATAAATAGGTTTTTTAAAATGTCGAGTTATGGAACAGAAAATAATTAAAACAAATTCGCAATTAAATTTAAACGTGTAAACAATTAAATATAATGCATCGTGTGGCAGTTGTAATTAAATATGTTTACCTGTCTATCTAATATATAGAAAGTAACAGTACAGAAAATGACAATTCTTTGTACTACACAGCTCAAATTATGAAGCGTACACGAAAATGTGCGCACCGTAATTAGACATTATAATATTTTTTGAATGCGCACCGCTGAAAATAAAGTATTGGGGGGAAAAAAACGTCACCAAAAGTAACTCGCTTTGAACGGCATTTGAACGTCCGCGTAAATTTGTTCAATAGAGAAATGAGGTTAAATTTTTTATTCTTTGTCTCTGCATTTTCTGATTATTTAATTTACGGCATTCGGGCAAAAGGGACAATTACAAAAACTAACTTAAAACCACCTTCAGGGTAAAAGGAACCGTCCTGCCAAAATTGGTCCCCGTCCGTCATTAGGTTTTTCCGTGATTGTCTAACAGAAAGTCGAAAAGCCTACAAACACCAACTGAGCTTTATATATTAGATAGATAGATAGATTGTCAATATTATTAACTAATGTTGTGGTAATAATGAATGGACAAATAAACTGACAAGTCATAATCATCAATGAAGTTTAAACTGCTTCAAATCACAGATGTCCTTGATGTGGATCACATTACAGGCACATAATTTATTTTTAACGCTCTGTGCTGTATTATTGGTGCACTCATAATTGGTGCGCACTATTCAATGCCGCAAGTTAACGTCCGGCTGACTCTTCAGCAATATTTGTGAATACTTCGAACTTCAAACGTCTTTGCTGTAGTATCACCTTATGCTGTGTGTAATTCACTATGCATTTACTATTATCCTGATTATATCATTATTATTCATGCAAACTTATATAACGCGAAGCCTAGGCTTGGAGGTTTTCTCATTGCACATATATTCGTATATATAATCAAAATATATACTCTGCTATGTCCGTTCGTAACGCTAGATTTTAGAAAGAGCACCGCTAAAAAAATAGCGCTGAAAAAAATACTGCAAAAAAATAAAACACAGAAAAAAGCTATTTTCAAACGTCCGCATAAATTGTTCAATATGAAAAAGAGATTTAACTTTTCTCTCTTGGTCTCTACATTTTCTGATTATTTACTATGCGCTTTCAGGCAAAAGGGACAATTACAAAAACTGAAATATATCCATTTTGAAAACTTCCGTCATTTTTTTACGGGTAATACACTAGTAATAGATTATTTCTCTTAATGATCGAGGCAGTGAAAATAATACAGCACAGTAGCACACGATTGTTTGATACAGCGCACGATGTTTATCAGTTGCGTGAACACAAAGCCAATCAAACGTAATAATATGATTAAACAATATAATTTGCAATGTCTGTCCGTGACGCTACTAATTTTAGAAAGCAGGGAAAACCAAATTACTGCACCAATGCATCAAAAGGTGTGCAAATTAACGATGCGCTGTAAAAAAAATATTATATGACGTCATTGTTTTCGCTCATACATGTATTTTAATTTTGGAAAAGGGATCAATGTAAAAAGAGGATTTGATGATGGTTAATTATAAAATAAAAAAATACAATAATAATAATAAAATAATGTTAAATCAACCCCTATTATAAAATACTTTGTGTACATTTCAGAAAGTTGAATATTTCGTATTTATCAAACAAGGACAAATTAGTTGGGCTTTTGAAAAGGTCGGCGCCGTAGGCGCACTAAAAAAAGTGCATTTTTTATAAAATAAATTGATTTCATCTGAAAACGTCCGTCATTTTTGACGGGTGATACGCTAGTATAATAATAATATGATATAATGAAAGTCTAATGTCCCTTGCTTATTATGTTCTCTAATCCTATATAATAAAAGGCAATTTTCTGTCCGGTCATCGATAGCGACTGATCCCTCAAACTCCTACAGACTCCTACAGCCAATCAGAAAAATTATATCTCATTTACATATTGAACAAATTTATGCGGACGTTCAAAAAGAGTTATTTTTGGTGCAGTATGTTTTGCCTAGATTTAATTTTGAGCGGTACGTGTTGGGATTTATAGTCAAAAACTTGGTTTTTACGGGTTATTTATTTTAACTATAATGAATAGTATTTTTGACGTGATGCACATGTATGGCCGGTCTAGGCGGCTGTTGTAAGGGAGTTCCAACATGCCACCGAAACGACGGCGGAACGTCCTTAGACGGGCTTTGTTGCTCGTATTGTATAATATTTCATTTTATATATAGGGTGATACGAGTGTAGTGGTGACTAAAGTGTGTTATACCACGTCACAAGGATATTATATAACAAAGAATAAAGGTTTTTATGACACAGTCAGATTTTCTAAGCTCTAATTATGAAAACATTCGATGCATAAATAAAGAATCTTGCTAACTAAGCTATACCCCCAATTGTTGATCTATGCATCCATCTGTTTCTAGTGATGACCACCAAAATGAAAGCTGGCATCGTGGTGCTATCTTAATTTCCAGTTGGTTTACAAACAGTAGCTCTGATTTAAATGCTGCGATTAGTTTTGGAGTAGCCAAGCGTCTCAACAATGTTGGCTAAAATCTCCCACGCGGGTGGTGTTTCATATTTACGTCTGGCCAAGGGTAGCAATAGGTCACGTAATTATGAAGTATAGAAGACCTTGACGAAACTCGGCCAAAGAGGGAAGGGGTAGGTAAGGTTGCAAGGGAGAAGAATTTTATCGACAGACCTGTTATCCAAGTTATGTCTTAAAGTCGTCTGATATAAGAGTATGCACATTTCTAAAGGGTTTGAAGTGATTGTTAATTGCATTCTAGCGATAAGATTGGCATTATCTGCATACATTCATAGGGCTAATTGTATAGGCTTGATAAAACGAGACGTTAGGCTAAAAGAGGAGCAGACGAGAATGCGCGTTAGGGGCCGTCCATAAAGTACGTCACGCTATTTTGACCACTTTAAACTCCCCTCCCCCCTGTCACAAACTGTCACAAATCTTGGACCCCCCCCCTTAAAGTACGTCACACTTTTTAACAATTTTTTTTAATATCAACAAATTAATTAAAAAATTAATATAAAATACCGTGACTTCACATATGGTCGGACCCCCCCTCCCCCTGTCACAAACTGTCACACTTTCTTACACCCCCCCCTCTGGAGCGTGACGTACTTTATGGACGGCCCCTTAAAGAATTTTAAACAAACTTTTTTGTTAGTTTGGATTCCTAAAAGCTCATCGTCTTCACTAAACATATCGTGTGCACATCAAAGCTATAACAATCATCACATCCATAATAATCATCATAGCCATACAACTCATCAAAGTCATTACAATCCTCAAAACCATAACAACCATCAAAGCCATAACAATCCTCAAAGCCATAAAAATCATCAAAGCCATAACAATCCTCAAAGCCATAACAATCAACTCCGTTTGTCTGCTCCTTCGGCTGAAACGTCTCCGGTTCACCACCTTGAACGCATTTCTCTTTGTTTTGGCATATTTTCTGCACCACCTTCCGCGACACGAACCTACCCCCTTCCCTGTCCACCCTCTCGATTTGGCCTCGACTTTGTGCAGTAAACTCGTTAACATTCCTTCCCGTGTCTTAAATAATGATGAGACCTTTGCTATAAGTCCGTTTGTTTGTAAGTCAGTCATTGGCTATTTCATAAGTGAGACCCTTTAACAACCTGACTCTGAAATCTCAGGAACGAGACACTGTAAAAGACTGAAAATATAAGTTAGCTTGAGCGCAATTTGAAATCTTGTATTTTTTTTATTTATAATAATGGGGGTGAGGGGTACGAAAATTGAGAAAAACGAAAAATTAAAATAGCTCTTTTCTCGTCATAGTCTTATTTGTGGCATACATTTTAAAAAACAATTAAAAAACATATTGTATCAGAATCTATGTCCAATGTGTGCCGGGCATGCACAGCTCGCAATCTTTATCCATCAAGTTGACTTCCGTTTCGTTGTTGACAGAGGAAATACTGCACATGAAATCCCTGCATGGAACAACAATGGCGAAAGAGATGTTCGAAGAAGTATGTCAAGTTTAAAACAACACGAACCTGTCTTGTGACAAACGTTTAGTATTTAAATTTAAAACTGATGGGCCATCAGCGATGTGCGTCATATAAAGTGGACATGTTGGAAGCAGGAGAACTTAGCTGGTGAATTGATAGCATATCATTGCATCATAACACCAAGAATCGCCATGCCGTAGAAAGAAACCTCAACGTCGAAGGCGGAGTACCATTGTAAAACTGGCAATCAACTTTCTCAGAGCCAAAGTTTTAAATCAGTCTTTTTGCAGGAAATTCTGCGACTATATGAAATATAGTGGTAAAATAGCTAAATCGGCGAAGGTTTTCATTAGATATTTTTTTCTGCTGATTGAGGAGTTCTGTTAATAATCCTCCAGTTTGCGCCAAGACAAATAAATAGAAGTAAAAAAAAGATTCCTAAAAAACCACGTTTTTATAAGCGGACTAAAAAGAAGAAAATAATTTAAAACTTATAAAAACGTGGGGCGGGCTCTTATGAGGTTTAACATATGCAGTTCATTCATTTTCTCACTTATAGATTTCTCTTTTGCCTTCTAAATTATAAATCTTTAATTTTTATACCAAACACCCGTCCTAAGTTTTTAGTCATATTAAATTAATACTAATTTTATTCTTTTTAGTCTAAGTGTATGCTAAGGTGAGTTTTGAAGTATTGATTATGTTCAAATATAATACGCATTGCCCGACAAAACATTTACAGACTGGAAATGACTGATCTCCCCTTGATGTTAAACATGGTTGATGTGGTCGGGATTGGTGTGAACTCGGCACGTGAATGTAATGTAAACAAGAGCAGACGGATAATACATATGCTTATATATAGATAAACTAAAAAGTTCAATAATTTAATAACGGTACATTCGATCGATCTGAAATTTTAATATATTGCATTGTCATCCAAGATCTATCTGTGGTAAAATTTTGAGATCTCTAGGACCATCAAAAGTGGTTTAATTTTACGTAGGCAGATTTGAAAAATTGTGTACAAACAGGAACGAAAGTGAGTTAATAAAAACGTGTTAAAAAATTGGATGTATGAGTTTTGGTCTGACATAATCAATCACTAGTCTCAATTACTGGAACTTGCAACTGCAAGGACTGTACCACGTGATCACAGATAATGCTTTATGCAGTGGAGGCATTTCCATTTAAGCTACAGATATGGATGACCCAAGTGCACAAATACAAATTTTCATTCTTCCCGTCCGGAATTCGGGCGTGGAATGGGTTGCCTGAAGAAATCTGGAAAACCAACTCTTTGTCAACATTTAAAACTCTAATAAGAATGCAGGACTAAACACAAACCATAGATAAGCGTAGGACGCAATAATCTTCTGTTTAGAAAGAGCGTCTGCAACAGTTAAGATAAGATAACAAAATTTCAATCTGTGCTTCATTAAAAACGGTAATTTATAGAAGCAAAATAAAAATGCGTTTCTTCAACACCAAAATATATAAAATAATATTTATGAGTCTATTTCCCCACATTTCGCAAAGATACTTGTATTTTAAAATTTTGATATTTAAATTTTATTTTTATAAATACATAAAAAGACCTTTTTAATTTTAAAACAAATTGTTATGAAATCAGGCAAGGGCGGTAAATAAAAAATATTGTTTATGTTAAGCTTTTTAAACAGTTGCTTCCCGTTTAATTTGCTGCTTCACCAGGAAGCAAGTTCACGCTTGTAAACTTAGATTTCAACTCTCGATTAATTCTGATTATAAAAGTTTAATTAACTTTCAAAATCTAAATAATAGTTTTTTTTAACATCACCAATGCATTTAGTTTAAATGTGTTGATATGGTAGCAAATAATTATCATGAGTAATTCCCTCAATGTTTTAAATGAACTTTTTGGTTATCTTTAATTAATGTATGGGCGTATAGATCACCGATGCCAGATTTTTGCCACGTTTATTGTAAACAAACTGAAATCCTTTTTTTAAAAATGTATGTGTGTATCGAGTGACCCGTAGGTTGAGGGAAACATGCAACAATGAAACAATACGCCATTTTTGAAGAGCTTGTTGGTTTTCACAGCAAGTTTGTTAGTGGGTGGCTCAACATAGCATAAGACTTTGACTCTAATTTTCACTTTGCACTGTTGGGTTGTAACCATCCATAGTCAAGAATGTGCAACTTACAAGGTATATAGCTTCCTGCCGTAATACAAGAACATTTATCATAGAACTAACAATTTAGAAGGATGTATTCAATTTCTGATGTTTGTTTGTTTGTTTGTTGTTGTTTTTTATTTTTTTAAATACATTTTTTGGTATAGAAAAATGTATAGAGAAGATGTTGATTTTATCAGATTCATTGCCTTTCTTCATTACATATCTCCTTTAATTCAAATGATCAACACCTCTAACCTTTTATCCCCAAGAGTCATGTTTGAAATAACATTCCTCCTCATGCACGTCGGCGTCTTCCAATGTACTTGTGGCGTTTTCCACAAGCACATGCGTTGTGCATGTTTGAGTAGCATATATAGTGGGGGTCTACCGATATGCATCTTTGCCGATATTACCGATATTTTTTTTTGTCGTTGTTGCCGATATGAGTGAAAGTATGAATGTTTGTTAGGAAAAAATCCAGCGGGCATATTTGATGACGTCATTCTTGAATATATCAATCGTAATTATTTATATTTTGTATGTTAGGCTACTGGTTTAGTTAAGACAAACGAAAATTAAGAAACAAATCGTACGACTTCATTTGAATTATAAGTGTGTCGATTACGGCCTTCCGCGTTTCGTGGTCATTCTTCTACGTCACTTTGCTTCATGTTTCTTTCTTTTCCTCGTAAACTGTAAACAATGCAGGAATATGGATCGGATATTTTTGGGGGATAAAATAAGTTAATACCGTAATAATCGTTATAAAATAATACATCGAAACATTTTTATTTTAATAATAACATAACAATCTTAAATATAGATCTCGTGATTTAGATTGATTTATTATCTTTTTTAACAATCTACTTTAACTCAAACAATATAAGGGTTGTACCGAGGAGAATTTTTTTTTGAGAACAAGTTTTGCCGATACCGAGTACCGATACAGAGTACTTGAAGAAGTATGAATTTGTTATAATTGTGATAAATTTTATGAATGGCCAACATTATATTTTTAGGATTTGTAGTTTTAAAGTTATGAATATTTAAAGCGATTTTCAACTTGTCCCAATCCCTTATGTATTTAAACTCCACATTTTGTGAACTCAATTCCACTGTTCGCGTCACGCATTTTTACTCACGTTTTAATAATGATTTTATTTTCAGGATCAATTGCTATAAATAACATTATTATTTCTTTATTTTCTTTTCAATTTTTTTTTGTTGATAACTCATTTAACTGTGTATCAACAGTAAAATTTATCTTTAAACGAAGTTTCTGATGTGTTTACAAGTTCCAGATCATGACCTAAATAAGACTCATGACAAAACGAACTGTCCTCTATAAAAATGTACAAATAAAATTAGAAACTCCTTTTGAACCTTCAACTTTGACTCATAATTAATTCTAACCAATAGTTCAATGGCTTTTGCACACGGCTACCTTTTATGAATCAAACAATGTGAACAAAACAATAGTATCAGAGTCAAAATGAGGTTGAAGGATGAATGGTTGTCAATGACAACAAGTCTGCACACGGTACAATTTGCTATGGGGTCGTCCATAAAGTACGTCACGCTATTTTTGACCATTTTTGACCCCCCCCCCTGTCACAAACTATCACAAATCTCGGGATCCCCCACCCTTAAGTACGTCACACTTTCATAATTAACATCTAATTAAAATATTTAATTTAATACTTAAAATACACTTCACTATTAAATTGTATTAATATATAGTAGGGATGTAGCGGATTCACAATTTTGAAATCCGGCTGGAGCTGAAGTAGGCCAGATTTATGAAGTGATATCCGCCTGGAGCCGGAATGAGATTTGTTAAAATGACCAGATTCCGGATTTTCCGGGGCCATTATGATTATGAATATATATATAAATTAGGGATCTACCGGCCAGCCGGATTTATGAAGTGAAATCCTGTCGGAGCCGAAGCCGGGGCCGGATTTTTAAAATAACATAATAAAAAGGAAACAAAGCAATTTGACTAAAAAAAGACTAGACTGACAAATTATGTGACCAACTCTTGTGCTATATTTAATCTGTTTATTATGGTCCTATGAATTATATTTCATTCAAAAATACTCACTGGACATCATCTGTGTTCATCCATAGATACGACCGACATCAATCTTTCACAATCAACGTTTTCTAAAAGGATAATTGCAGACAGATCAACTCGTAATCATCTAGCCACTCAACAGCCTCTGTGAGTGCATTTTCTCCTCTGGCAATAACTTCCATGGGTTCTCTTTGACTTCTAGAAGTGATTCTCAAAAGACGGATACGTTTTATCTGAGTTGATTCTTGGACAGTTTGGGTGGGCACATTCTGCTGAGCCCGAGCTCTGTGTTGTCCTGTATGTTTCTTCAACATTGTATGTAAGGCAAAATATGAGTGACATACTTTTCAAAGTCGATCAAATAAGCTGGCCATTATATGGTTGTACTTTGAAAGCTCCTGTTGATCTTGGCATAATTTCATCACATTTTAGAGTTTGTGCTACAAACAAGGAAGGAATTTTATGAGAATCTGCATCTTCTCTTTCTTAAGCTTTGAGTCCATCATTTGTTTGGTTGATTGGGATTGGAAGAGGGAAGAATCTTTAAAGTAAAACGTTAAAATATGAGTTTCGTGCTTTGTCGCACATTTCATGTCCTGATATTTAATAACAATTTGATTGAAATATTGGCTGGTGCGAACATGATTGTCAAACCATTCCTGATCCTTCGATATTAGTCCTGCTGTATCCAATTCAGATTTATGAACAACACATTCCGGAGATACGCATTTCAATTCTAATTTTTCACAAAATTTTTGAAAATTAGTTTTAAAGCTTTTTAAATTCTACTAAAAAATATAAATAAATTAGAAAGTAAATGTGTGAAATCACACATGGCCTGACCCCCTCCCCCCTGTCACAAAGTGTCACACTTTCTTACACCCCCCCCCCTTCGGAGCGTGACGTACTTTATGGACGGCCCCTATTCCATACGAAACTAAATGTTTTAGATATCTGCAATTAAGCGTGCATCTTTGCTATTAGAGCAATTACGGCATACTCGGCAGCGGCATCACTTACACAGTATTTCCGAGTATACGAAAATCGGCCGATACCTAAACAATATAATAGCACATGGCACACTGTATCGTGGCTGTACATATTAATACTTGGACTCTTTGCTTCTTTCAATACCGGCATCGAGATCGATATATTAATTTGTCGAGATATTGTAAATCTAAATGACAATTTTTGTTTCTGATTTTTGGGGTCAAAATGTCACTTATTATGAAATATCGGTGACGTCAATATCGGGACCTTTACATGCTACCGATACCGATATTGCCGATATCCTGATATCGGTGCCGATAAACAATGAGGTCATTTATTAAAGACTCTTCCTTTCCGGAACTTAAGAAATTTATGTTAACAAAAACATACTCTCTATTCCAGGGATGAAGCCTATATCTAATGTTTTAAAACAGTTTCATACTTTCATTTATCATCAACATTATTTCGTTATAAAACGAAAGACGCATCTTGTGATCCAGAAAATATCAATCTTAGGTTTGAAAAGGTTAAAGTAACTTTGAAGGCTCTGATTAAAAATATTAAAGCCGAATTAAGTATAAATACTTTTGTATAATACAGCCAACATACTCTCAAATACACTTAAATGTTATTATTAAAAATTAATAACTAATTGTTATAAATCATTAAAAATTCATAACATAATTAATATTTTTTTAAATTTTCACGAATGTGAAATCGTTTATCTCCCTTTAAGATATATTTTTTTAAATTCCTTAAAATTCCCTTTTTATATTTTAAATTATTTTTCAACATGCAGTATTTATTTGCAAATAAAGAATATTTTATCATCACAAATTTGTTTGTCCATAAAGCCCCAAAGAGCAGCTCCAGTAAGCGAATCACCGGGCAACACGTTATTGTAAGATTTCAAAATAATTTTTTTTAAAAAATTTAAAAAATACATTTAAAAAAGGTAATTAATTTTTATTTGAAGTATTTAATTATATATATACAGATATATATTCATACTTTCCGTGCTATCCAAGCAAACACCAATCTTTGTCAAAAACTGAAAGTAACCTTTGCATTTTGCATGATTTCTCTAATAATTTTCCCGCCCTTAATTGCACCTGTAAATATGTATGTGTATTTGGTACTGGTCAAATATATACTAAACCAAATTTTACTTTCTATATAAATTTTTTTATTATCAATAATTGAAAATTACTGTTATAACAAATAGACTTCTTTTGAATTCAATAAATTCATTCTCTCATTTCCCTTGATAGGCCATTTTTCTCTCCCTTGAAAATTATTTCTATAAAAATTCTTTTTTAACTTCTGTTTTTGTCGTGTGCAACTGTTGTGCCTCTTCTGCAGTTGTTGACGGGTCATTCCCAGAGAACATTTAAATCTAATTTAACTTTGAAACTTGAGGGTGACATGATTTATTTAATCACTGCTCCCTGCCTTATCTCCCTTTGACAAGACTTGGCGACAAAGGCCCGCAGCTTTCATAATTACCTCCCTTGTCACTGGCGCTAAGCTGGTTTTCGTGCCTGTACCAGGCAATGGAGGGAGGTAACTACCGCGGTAAGATCTAAGTACCGCGGGCGCCACACATCACCGATAATAAACTCCTGCTGAAGTAGTGTCTGTGGTTGTTTACCTCCCCTTTTGCGTGCAGAGATTCAACTTCAGATTATATTCTGCATTCTGGCGTTTAGTTCTGTGTCCACTACAACACACTTGGCCCACCGGTATACTTTCTGTTAAAGTTAATTGTATGGCACTGACACTGACACCTAGCGTTTAGTTCTGTGTCCACTACAACACACTTGGCCCACCGGTATACTTACTGTTAAAGTTAATTGTATGACACTGACACCTCGAGCTTGCAGCCAGTGTTAGATTTTAGCGTAACCTGTCTGCAATCACTGAGACCAGACACACACTAGCTCTATCCAAGAGTAAATTGTTACACTGATTAACATAAACAAAGTGCCCGTTACTACAGCCCACGGAATGTGATTAGAACACGTACAAACTGCACAAGTTCATCTAGGGAAACGCTCCAAGTTGTCGTGAGCTAAGCAAACAAAAGTAGTCATGAGATGTTATTATTTTTTTTAAAAGCTATACAAAGATAATAAATAAGGAAATTAAATTTAAAATCTCCGTTTGGTTGCTTTTTTTTTGGGGTCCTAAATCTTTAAAACTTATTTTCTTCTGCTGTTAAAAGTCATCGAACTGGTGATAATCCGTTAGTTCATCACAACTAACACAACATTGGTTCTAGAATGTAGTTTTCTTAAATCTAAAGCATTCTGTCTGCTTCTAGTGGGGAGACGTAGTGGCATGATCCGGTGGTAATGGGCCCATAACAAGTTGGCTTTATAAAGGTTCAAAAACAAAGCCCCCACTCCCCTCCAACCCCGAAAATAAAAAAGATTATACGTAAGTGCTAATCATGTAAGGTGTTTTCTATCCATACATTTTTATGTTATTTGCTGCAGGGAAGAATTTGAAGAAGAAAAAAAAATTAAAAAATAAAAAATTCTGAAAAGTTCTCATTCGAATCTATGTCCGGTTTTCTTGAGATGGTTATTTTTTGTTAAGTTCACATATTACACGTCACGTTAATGGAATGAAAGCCATAAACGGGGGACTAACTCTCGTCAAAGAAGAACCTGTGTGATTTCACTTAGAGTTTATTATTTTGTTTGCGAGTGCGCGTGTCAGAGTGTGTGCGTGTGAGAGTGATGCGCGCGCGCGCGCGCGTGTGTGTGTGTGTGTGTGTGTGTGTGTGTGTGTGTGTGTGTGTGTGTGTGTGTGTGTGTGTGTGTGTGTGTGTGTGTGACTTTCGTTTAGTAGAATCTGCCTCTTAGCTCAACGAAACTTGTCACGTGATCAAATAATTATTATTGAAAATTGAGGACCGTTGTTTTAGTCTCACCTATCCAGTGAGTCATGGGGAACCCACAGTGACGTTGGGGGAAGGGTGGGGGTATCAGTGCTGCGATTGGCTATGACTGCAATGGGCTAGAACTACTTTTTTTCTATCGATGTTTTAAATTCCCTATTTGTAGGTTTATATATATTAATGTTAAAAATCAGAATTTCAGATTGTAGGCTTTTAGGCTTTTCTTGCTGTGAGGCTGTATTACAAGCCTCTTCATGTCCACAGGTACAAGCCTCAACGCGATTGTATTTTTTTCAAGGAAGTGGAAACGTGCAATTCAATCAATGTTTTTTTTTCCTCTTTTTTTGCAAATTGTATCAACGCTTTTCAATGAATTCAGACGAGCCAAGTCAAGAGAATTTTTTGTTGAAATGAGAAATCCTAAGTCTGAAATACTCTCTAAAGAAAACTACTCTAATTTGTCATGTCCTAAAATATAAACTAAAATTAACATTTTTGACCCCTTCACTACTTTAGGACCCTCCTCCAACACCCGCACACCTCCCTCACCACCACCCCTCCCACACCAAACAAACCCCCTCTCCATTTAGCAAATATCAACATCGCACTACACCCCCCCCCCTTTCTTGCCCCCGTCATTTGCTCAACTCATTTCGACAAAATAAAGACGCACGCACACACCCGCAAGCCGTGCCGGACCGGCGAGTCCGACTTTTAACGCAAATCGCCGAGCCACCGAAGCGTTATCTGTGCACTTGGGTAAGCCATGCTAATACGTAGGGCGTGATTTCTCTCTAGACATCGGACAGCGGTTCTTAATCCGGTTTGTTTGCCAAGCGGAAGTTCCACCCTCGTTATCTACGCGTGGAAAGGACCCTTTTTTGTTTTTTTTGTTGGCGTGTTACCGCCGGATTCTCGTGGGGGGCAGGCTTCGGGATCGGTCTGCAGGTGTGGCCTTCCCCCCTCCCACCTACACCTTACTCCCCCCCCCGGCATGTTTGTTTCTCAAATAGGATTTAAGTCTAGGTCCATGGTGAATGCTGTACAAGAAGATAGTGTTTGGCCGCGGTTACACGTGCTAACGATGGTGCTAATAGTTTAATGGTGATCTCAAGCGATGATAATCTAGTCCTTATTTCCTTTTTTTTTAAAAACAATAATTTTCAATGGCATTACATTGTATTATGAAGAGCATAAGGGTTTGATGTACCGACAGTCAGATGCTCTTGGAACTTGGAGAAATTTTGAGATTCGCTGAGGGTATGGATAATTTTGATTACGTCAACAACAAAGTGTCACAATTGCAATTAGATCATTATAAATGTAACATTGTGAGAGCAACAAACACATAATAAAATATATAATCATCTCGAATGAGATTGTCATATTTTATTGTTTTGCTCTGGTGAAAATACAAACTACATAATAAAATCGGTTTTAGAAAAGTGAAATAATGTATACACACATTTTCAAAGACATTATTTTATTTAATACTCATATTCGAATTGCAAACAGTTATAGGCGCGCGCATTAAACACGATTCCACATGTCTTCTACACATACAAACACAATTTATTTAAGGGCATGCATAAATACTTTAAGTCATATTCAGACATGTTTTCATGTAGTGCCGCATGTAAAGTAATTCATAATTGGGTTGGAGAAATCATTAGCCATGATAAGATCCAATATTCCCTACAAGGGAAGTGAGAACATTAACATATTCAGACAACACATTCATAACTGTATTGAAAGCACAGCCAAGTGATTCATGTACTCAGTTGGCTATGGCCATCTGGTGTTGATTGATGCGAGTATATGCTACACGCGTCGTCGGCACATATAAAGATAATTCTGAGTCTCAGATGGTTGGTTCTTTCCCTGTCCAACTTTAATGTAAACAAAGTTGAGCGTCAAACTGAACCAAGAACCATATGACCAAGAACCATCTGACCAAGAACCATATGACCAAGAACCATATGACCAAGAACCATATGACCAAGAACCATATGACCAAGAACCATATGACCAAGAACCATATGACCAAGAACCATATGACCAAGAACCATATGACCAAGAACCATATGACCAAGAACCATATGACCAAGAACCATATGACCAAGAGCCATATGACCAAGAACCATCTGACCTTGTGATTATATAACTTGAGTGCGATTCCTCCCCCCCCCTTCCGTCCTGAATCATTCCAAGTACAAAAGATGGCTTTCTGTAAATCAAGAAGAAATTTACGGCGATAAAAATGCAGATTCAACAAAATTTACATCACAAAAACCTTTTTAAAATATTTTTTTAGAAGGTACTTTTCGTGTCTGTGGTGTTAATAGTAATAAAAAAGGGAAGACTGTGATTGGCGGATTTTTAGGGCAGAATAATATTTTTTTTTAAAAGTTTATAGACAGAAACCGAGAGATCGACGGCTAACAGGTCCAACAGGTCGAACAGGTCCAACAGGTCCAACAGGTCGAACAGGTCCAACAGGTCCAACAGATCCAACAGGTCCAACAGGTCCTACAGGTCTAACAGGTCCAACAGGTCCAACAGGTCGAACAGGTCCAACAGGTCGAACAGGTCCAACATGTTACACATTGCGTCAAGCGACATCGAGCATTTGCTCTTCAAACCTGGAGTCATGAAGAGTCACATCCGTGGTCGTCCTGACCTACGTTAGCGTTTTTAACCCATAATCGAGGGAACGGAGCTTCAGGTCGAACAAGACTTGGTTGAAAAGGGGGGGGGGCGAGCTACAGCAACGGGTGGTCAGAGATTAGAGATGGATGGCCTTGGTAGATGGGCGTGGAAGAATGCAGTCGAAGTCTGGTTCCACGTGTCCACTACAACCATCTTAGCCAGTTCTGCTAGCCGGTTTTAATACAACGGCTGTAATAATCCTTGTTCCATTGTGGTCAACGTCAGTCGAAGAATGGGCCTACGAATTGTGTATATGGATTAGGCTCCGTTTCCACAAGTAAAACCATGTGAAGACACGAAGCTAAAATATTTCAGGTTTGACCATTGGTTCCCAAAACATCCCACGTCAGCCGAATAAACATAAAACATTTTTTTATTGTAAACAAATAATTGTTTAATCACGTGGTTTGTTCATAAGAACACACATGAGCGGGTTTTCGTTTTAAAAAAACAAACTCATATCTTGATCGGTGAATCCGGTAAACTGTATCATAAAGGTGCGTAACTAACACGTTGTCCTTTGGTTTTTAATTGCGAATACTTTGCATAACCATCTTGGAGCTCTTCAATAAAAAGCCACACATCTCAGACAGCCATTTATTCTTCAGGTTTGTTTCGCTTGTCGCAGAAAATTTCCCTGTATCCGCAGCTGTTTTGAACAAGAATGCTATCATGATGACGTCTTGAGCTCTCGAATTGCGGACATAATACTGTGTTCGAGTCTTAAGTACTTCAACTCGCGTCTTACGCGTGAGATCTCAAGGTATACAAATTATGAATGCACTGAGCGACGATATTAGCCGTTCGGTTTATGACTCGTTGCGACACGTTTCCTTATTACAACAAACTGTTCGTTGGTGATCTCGTTTTACATTGTACAAGGACAGATCAGTGGATAGGTTCTATCATATTCAGCCACGTACAGGACAGATCAGTGGATAGGTTCTATCATATTCAGCCATGCACAAGGACAGATCAGTGGATATGTTCTATCATATTCAGCCATGCACAAGAACAGACAGATCAGTGCATAGGTTCTATCATATTCAGGGAATCACTGTTCTTCAGAAAGGGAAGACCGCGCAGCATTTCCTGCTCTTTGGCCTGCGCTGTCCGACATAGGTCACCGTGATCCAAGCCATCCGCATCCTCATCGTCGTAGTCAATCTCCGTGACGTCGATGTTTTCGTTACCGATGTCGTCCATGCCGCCATCTTCCTTCTCATCGGACGTGTCTAGTGACGTGTCGGTGACGTCTTCTGGTTTGTGACGGTCTCCCGGAAGTTTGCTTTGATTGGTCGCCGAATCGTCATGACGCGGTTTGGGCTCGCTGCTGGATTTCTTGCTGCGCTTCCACTTCATGCGTCGGTTTTGGAACCAAATTTTGACCTGTGACCAATTAGAAAACGCAATGTTATTTATGTGATGAAATAGTTATATTTTTAAATACAGTTTTAAATACTCGTCTTATAGCTAGTCTCTGTGTTTATGTTTGTGTGTGTGTATGTTTCTGTGTGTATGTTTGTGTGTGTGTATGTTTGTGTGTGTATGTTTGTGTGTGTGTGTTTGTGTGTGGATGTTTGTGTGTGTGTATGTTTCCGTGTGTATGTTTGTGTGTGTGTATGTTTCTGTGTGTATGTTTGTGTGTTTATGTTTTGTGTGTGTATCTTTCTGTGTGTATGTTTGTGTGTGTATCTTTCTGTGTGTATGTTTGTGTGTGTATTTTTCTGTGTGTATGTTTGTGTGTGAATGTTTCTGTGTGTATGTGTGTGTGTAGCTTTCTGTGTATATCTTTCTGTGTGTATGTTTGTGTGTGTATCTTTCTGTGTGTATGTTTGTGTGTGTATCTTTCTGTGTGTATGTTTGTGTGTGAATCTTTCTGTGTGTATGTGTGTGTGTGTGTAGCTTTCTGTGTATATCTTTCTGTGTGTATGTTTGTGTGTGTATCTTTCTATGTGTATGTTTGTGTGTGTGTATGTTTGTGTGTGTATGTTTCTGTGTGTATGTTGTGTGTGTACTTTTATGTTTGTATGTTTGTGTATGTGTGTTTGTGTGTGTATGTTTGTGTGAGTATGTTTGTGTGTGTATGTTTGTGTGTGTATGTTTGAGTGAGTATGTTTTTGTGTGTATGTTTGTGTGTGTATGTTTGTGTGAGTATGTTTTTGTGTGTATGTTTTTGTGTGTATGTTTGTGTGTATGTTTGTGTGTATGTATGTGTGTGTATGTTTGAGTGAGTATGTTTGTGTGTGTATGTTTGTGTGTGTTTTAACTCATTTAAACGATCATGATAATTTTTTAAAAATCAGTTTGATTGATTGATTGATTGATTGATTGATTGATTGCATTTTGCTATTGAAATTTTAAGTTTTTTAATCACAATATGAAACCTTATGATGGTATTTGTCGATTTTTTTGCTTATTATTGTAATTGTTGATTAGAATAGTATGTGTTGTTTATGATGGTATTTTTTTTCGATTATTATGGTATTTGTCGATTATTATGGTATTTGTTGATTACGATGGTATTTGTTGCTTACGATGGTATTTGTTTATTACGATGGTATGTGTTTATTACGATGGTATGTGTTTAGGATGCCGTTCATTGTCGTTGTGTAATTTAAATTTTCAATTAATCCTTGTCGACAATGAAATCGTAAACCATCGCACAAATCGGATCTTTTTTAATTTTTCAATTTTTATACTTTGCACTCCAAAATATTTATTGAACTATCCATCTTTATTGAACCGCTAAAATAGAAAGAGGAAGTTTTAAAAGGCCCACATTAAAATTATTTATTTTATCTGTTTTATTTAACTTCACAACTTTTTACTTGGTCCTGGTGGATATCGTGTTGCTGAATAACTGATTGACTGTATGACTTTTTTTACTGCTTGACTGTCTCACAGCATGACTGTATGACTTGACTGAATGACTGAATGTCTGCTTGACAATATGATGCTTAACTGTATGACTGAACGATAGCTTGAATAAATGAAATGAAAGATTGCTTGACTGTGTGACTTTATGACTGCTTGACTGTCTGACACCATGACTGACTGACTGCCTGACTGTATGACTGCAGTGCTATGATCTCACCTGTGTTTCGGTCAACATCAGTGACGTGGCCACCTCGAACCTCTTGGGCCTGGACAGGTATTTATTCATCTTAAACTGTCGCTCGAGCTCCAACAGCTGCTGGGAGGTGAAGGCCGTCCGGGGTCTTCGGGTTTTCCCCATGGCTGCAGCTTGACCTCCGCCTGAAAAATTTCAGGTCAAACGTTGTAAAAACTACAAAATATGGCTCAGGTCAAACGTGTAAAAAACTATCACAAATATGGCCCTGTCAGGTCCTACGTTGTTTACAGTAGCTACTTATTGTTTACCTCCCGCCTCCCCCACCCCCTCTAAATTGACACAAATGTTATTCACAGATATCGTGTATTTATATTTTACACTAGCGTAAACCCGTCAAAAATGACGGAAGTTTTCAGCTGAAATCTATTTATTTTATTAAAAAATGCACTTTTTTAAGGGCGCCTACGGCGCCGACCTTTTTCAAAAGCCCAACTAACTTGTCATTGTTTGATAAATACGAAATATTAATCTTCTATCTTATCAATACAGACGCTCCTTCTATGCAGAAGATAGTTGCGTCCACAGACCATGACAGATGATCTGTTGGCAAGTGATGCAGCGTTCACAGGCCACGGCTTTGTGGGTTCCACGCATTACCCAGCCGCCTAACTACATGTAGTGTTAGGTACCCATTCGGAGCGGGGTGACTCAGGGACGCCCTAGGCCCCGGGAACAAACCCTTGCCTTCACACGGATTCGAACCCGTGACCATCGGTACGACAGTCCAGTGCGCTGCCACTCGACCACCGCGTCCAACTTTCTGGAATGTACACAAGGTATAATATAATATAGGAGTTGCAGGGTGACTACGGCGCCCCCTTTGTTTTTTGATTTTATAATTAACATCAAATCCTCTTTTTACATTGATCCCTTTTCCAAAATTAAAATATGAGCGAAAACAATGACGTCATATAATTTTTTTTTACAGCGCATATTTAATTTGCACACCTTTTGATGCTTTGGTGCAGTAATTTGGTTTTCCGTGCTTTCTAAAATTAGTAGCGTCAGGACTGACAGACACTACTTGCGTGACAATTGCAAATTATATTGTTTAATAGGAAAAGAAATAATGCCCGTTGTTTAAACTAAAGAAAAAAAACAACAACCAGCAACCGGGTGTATCACATAAAATTGAATTCATTTCAACCATTACCAAATGACCCGGAGGCCCCATAGAACCTTTTCCACCTTCAGGCCTGGGCCGTCTTGACCGGCGTACAATTGTATTCGGCCCGAGGAATCACCCGGCCCGAGGAATCACCCGTCCCGAGAAAAAAGTTTTTAAAAAATGCGATATGAAGTGAAAAGTCGTATTCCTTAAATAGCAGCCATTTAATGTTGAACAAATCCAACGCAAACTTTGTTTCCAGATGCATTGTGGACTATAAAAAAACTAGCTTTTCAGTTCCGAGAATGTTTGGCACTTAATAATTTTGAAGCCCCGAAAAAAAAATCGCTGTTGCGCACAACCCATTGCCATGATATACATGGACACTGACATGCCTACGGGCTTATGAAGTTTCAATATAGTTATAATGTGATGGGACAACAAACTGCTAATGGTAGACAGTTCTTCTCAGAGTCGTGGTCCGCGGACCGGGGCCCGCACGGTTTAAACGTTTCATTCTTTGGATAAAGGAAGAAAGCACCCAGTTTCTCCTACATGCTGTTCCGACATTGTTTATTGGTCGCACGTATCTGTGTCAGAAGTTCATCTGTGATAAACGTTAATGACACATGACAAGGGACTAATAATAGCACAGGGGAAAACTTGCAGTGTTATGACGAGTATCTCAGTGACACAGAAAATTGCCCTCGGTGACACAGAACATCGCCCATCAGTGACACAGAAAATCGCCCTCAGTGACACAGAACATTGCCCTCGGTGACACAGGACACGGCCCTCAGTGACACAGAACATCGCCCTCGTAGACACAGAACATCGCCCTCGGTGACACAGAACATCGCCCTCAGTGACACAGAACATCGCCCTCGGTGACACAGAACATGGCCCTCAGTGACACAGAACATCGCCCTCGGTGACACAGAACACGGCCCTCGGTGACACAGAACATCGCCCTCGCTGGCACAGAACATCGCCATCAGTGGCACAGAACATCGCCCTCAGTGACACAGAACATCGCCCTCAGTGACACAGAACATCGCCCTCGGTGACACAGAACATCGCCCACGGTGACACAGAACATCGCCCTCGGTGACACAGAACATCGCCCTCGGTGACACAAAACATCGCCCTCGGTGACACAGAACATCGCCCTCGGTGACACAGAACATCGCCCTCGGTGACACAGAACATCGCCCTCAGTGACACAGAACATCGCCCTCAGTGACACAGAACATCGCCCGCAACCATAAACGAACTTGTAGCCAAGAAAGATTAGAAACATCCTGCTCTGGCAAACTGACTTAAGAGCGGGAATGAATACGTCAGATATGCCAAGGATTTTTAAAATATTATTCTAAACAATTTATGGGTCGGTTTTTTTTCCTTCTTTCTATGATTTTATATTCTATTCGGCCTGCCGCCTTAAGTCTGTTAAGAATTCTATAACTCACTGAGTGATTCAGTTAATACTCCTGGTATACTGCTTTCTGTCAAAAAAACAAGGGATTAATGGATAGGTCTATTATACTGACCACACGATGACTCATTTACTAGTAATGTTTATATTTGATTAAAACAGAGACAAGATAAACACTTTATAGAATTTGAATAAGAAATATATTGTATTTTCGAATGCATAGTTAAAGATTGACATTACTTATTTATGATGATGTGAAACTACGTTATTTTCAATATCTACAGCCAGTCTAAAAATAAGACATGCCCCCCATTTTAATTACCTCGTTTTAATCATATTTAATTTTTATTGCGTCATTAACTACTTATAAAAATATTATTCACATAACTTTATAATAATTATTATATTTTACCTTACTTATCTGTCGTGATAAATATTTAATCTTATTCTGAAACTGTGAACTATTTAAACGCAAGAATGAATTGTGATCTAAATAAAAATTCGTTTAAAATTTCTCTGCGGTTTAATTCTTACAGCAAAGACCGCAAAGTGTGGTTGGCGTAAACCTCATGCAGCAGTCAACAACTGACCTCATCCACATACCTCCTTTCATACTGAGCCATCCCCCCCCCCAACATACTCCACCAAGCAGCATTCACCATCCTTCCACCCCTGCTCACGTTTCGTCCCCTCCACCGGTATCAACTGTTTAAAAGACCACTTATTTACCAAGTCAAGCCCCGAGACGGCAATGATAATTGGAAGCCCTGTCCGGGGTACGAGGCCGGCGCGAGGGGCCAAGAAAAAAAATGGACGGAAGAAGTTAGGCAAGACGCTCGTGGGGGGTGAGGGGTTGAAAGAAAACGAGAAGAGAGAGGGGGGGGCGAAGAAAAAAAGGGACGAGACACTCTGAGAAATGGAGAAAGATCGTTTCGCGCAGTGCTTGCTTCCAGCTTTTTGCTTGATTAGTCCCGCGTCCTCCTGACAAGAGCGATCGCCCTTCATCTGCCATCTCCGCTTTTGTGAGGCAAGAAGTAATTGATTAGATGCGCGCCGTGGCGATTTCGGAGCAGTCCGCGAGCCACATAAGTAAATGGGAGCGCCAATATGAATCGAATGTGCATTTACGAGAGCCAAATCTTCCGAGTGCTTCCCCTAAATGGACGCGGGGGCACGAAATGGATTGGCGAATAACACGAACTGGCTAAGTGCGAGGGGATGAATCCTGATCGAACAAGGCTCGGCCGCCCGTTATACAGCTAGTTGCCGACGCTAAGCAAATAAGTTAATTCATCACAAAAGAATGGCGATGGCACAGTTTGCATTGAGGTGACGTGGCCCCCAAGGTCCGTGGCATTCATCACGCGGTGGTCCGAGTGGAGGACCGTGGTGGGGGCTGATTTGGCGGGGGGATGGAGTGGGGGCGAGTAAGGGCGGGCGGGGGGAGGAGGGGGTCTCTCATGCAGACGAGAATTTGACGGGGCGGCCTCTAATGGAATGACGTTCTCTTCATGTCCAAATCATGATGCTCCCAGATTTCTCTGCCGGTTTTTGTCCATATCCAGATTGGGCGTGTTATTACAATCTTCTGTTCTCCCCCTGGCGGCACGGGGACAAAAGTGAAAAGAATTCCTTGTGTGTAGGTTGCTTTTGTTTTCTTCTCCCGTGGTTACGTCGCGATTTTGCTCCTCAGAATAAGTCTCAGACGATTATGTATGTTGATGGCTGTATGTAATCTCTCTCATTTACATTTACTTACGTATTCTTATGCCCTCGCCTTTGTTGCAATTATTTAATATACAATATTTTTGCATGGCATCTATTTTTAAACTTACCTTTATATTTACTTTTTTTTTCTTAAAGGAGCTCAAATATTTTATCAGTGGCGTAGCAAGTTATTTGGTTCTAATGCGGATTAAAAAAAGTATATCCTTTTAGTTTAACTTAATCTAATATGCCGCCGATGCTTATAGGCGAGATCAGTTTTTAGTTCAAGCGAAATGAACAATGCCTTCGATCTTACTACACTCTTTGTATTAAATGCACCCTGCCTATAACGACTCTTCGACATGTCTAAACACTGCCTGTGACTTGTCTAAACACTGCCTGTGACCTGTCTAAACACTGCCTACGACCTATCTAAACACTGCCTGTGACCTGTCTAAACACTGCCTACGACATGTCTAAACATTGCCTACGCCATGACTGCAATGAAATGTCGGAAACACTAATTTGGCGGCCTCAACAACGCTATAAGAAGAAGGGCTCCCGTACATCCAAACGCAGCATCACCGACCCAGCGCCCCAATGACTCGCACACTTTTTGTAGAGTGAGAGTGAATAGCGTCAAACATCTTTAATTGGGGAAAGATACTCGGCTTCTTTTGGCGCCCATCTTCTGACAGCAACCAGGGGTGGACACACCCTCTATCCCCGCACTATCCAATAATTATGGGGCTCGGGTGTGGCTTATTCCCCCTTTAACGACCCTCTTGACAACCCCTCACAGAAAAATTAATGTCAAAGGTATTTGAGACTCCTCTTTTCACATTTGACCATTCACTTGTAGTGTTATTTATTACTAGACGTCCCGCGGCGTAGCATACGCCGCAGACTTGCTCATGGAGAGTGCAAAGAAAGTTGAAAAAGAACGGACACAAACTACAGCACGAAGAAATCAAAACAACGCGAGTGAACGTCGGTTTTGGGGGGGGGACTGCCAACTCATTGTTTATTTTCGAGACATTTGCAGGCGAAATTCGGTACACCCCTAACTTCTATGAAGTCAGCGTAAAACGATAATCGCTTTAAAATCGGAGTTACATAATCGATAATCGGTTTTCCAAAACAAAAAAAAACAACACAACAACACACACGCAATTAACAACCCTAAATATGACTAACCCCACGCTAGGATCGGCCAAACAAAGTTTATGTTTAGGGATGGTAGTAATAAATGGGAGGCGGGTAACAACAACCATAAGTGTGCATGTCTTCACCTTTGCTGGCTATTTTTTATTTACTTGGTGCTGCTCTTTGTGTCTGTACTCTCACCCCCCCCCCAACCGTTCTTTGCACTGTCTATGATGAGCCAGTCTGCGGCGTATGCTATGCAATAAAGAGGTAAAAGAACGGGCACAAACAGACATTACACAATATATATTCGCGGGGCTTGAACCCAGGACCTTCCTCGCATGAGGCGGACGTGTTAACCGATACACTACGAATCTCACGTTTTATGTGAAGGAACAATGCAAGTGAAACGCAAGGGCCATTGTTGGTCAACCCCTCCACTACCTTCGCTTGTCAACCGTTAACTGTGTTTAGTTGACCCGAGCGAGGGTCATTCGTCATGCTCTGTTGCACATACTTGCAGCTTCTTGCCTCGCATGGTCCGATCATGAAGAGAATTATATATATATAGATTTTCTCATTTGACCCTTCACTTATAGTGTTAATTACTAATTTCAAATTTGACCATTCACTTGTAGTGTTATTTATTATTTTCAAATTTGACCATTCACTTGTAGTGTTATTTATTATTTTCTCATTGGACCATTCACTTATAGTGTTATTTACTATTTTCAAATTTGAACATTCACTTGTAGTGTTATTTATTATTTTCTCATTTGACTATTCACTTATAGTGTTATTTACTATTTTCAAATTTGAACATTCATTGTAGTGTTATTTATTATTTTCTCATTTGACCATTCACTTATAGTGTTGTTTACTATTTTCAAATTTGACCATTTACTTGCAGTGTTATTTATTATTTTAGCTTTTGGCCAATCACTTGTAGTGTTATTTATTGTTTTCTCATTTGACTATTCACTTGTAGTGTTATTTATTGTTTTCTCATTTGACCCTTCACTTATAGTGTTATTTACTATTTTCAAATTTGAACATTCACTTGTAGTGTTATTTATTATTTTCTCATTTGACCATTAACTTGTAGTGTTATTTATTGTTGTCTCATTTGACCATTCACTTGTAGTGTTATTTATTGTTTTCTCGAGTTTTATTTATTGTTTTCTCATTTGACCATTCACTTGTAGTGTTATTTATTGTTTTCTCATTTGACCATTTACTTATAGTGTTGTTTACTATTTTCAAATTTGATCATTTACTTGCAGTGTTATTTATTATTTTCGCTTTTGACCATTCACTTGTAGTGTTATTTATTATTTTCTCATTTGACCATTCACTTATAGTGTTGTTTACTATTTTCAAATTTGACCATTCACTTGTAGTGTTATTTATTGTTTTCTCGAGTGTTATTTATTGTTTTCTCATTTGACCATTCACTTATAGTGTTATTTAGTATTTTCAAAGTTGACCATTCACTTGTAGTGTTATTTATTATTTTCTCATTTGACCATTCACTTATAGTGTTGTTTACTATTTTCAAATTTGACCATTTACTTGCAGTGTTATTTATTATTTTCGCTTTTGACCATTCACTTGTAGTGTTATTTATTATTTTTTCATTTGACAATTCACTTGTAGTCTTATTTATTAGAGGGAAAAAAAACCAACCAATTAGAGCCATGAAATAATTTCTGAGGTTCATGTGATCAGCCGTGGCGACGATGCACGCCATGGTCCAAAGAGTTAAGCTATAATTATATGTATGATGTGGCCTTTGAATTTATAGACTAACACGGATGACTTTGTAATATTTACGTATCGATAAAAATATTTGAGAAATATCTTTTTAGTTAAATAATTATTTTAAAAATATTAAATACATAACACGACAAAATGTTTGTCATTGAAAACACGGCTCATACAGGACGAATGCGTTCCGTCAAAATGAGCTCAAAGATTTGTGTTACCTCAGTTGTAACAATCTATTACATTTTACGCATGTGCGCCTTGGCAGCTGGTGAAAGGCCATGATGTCACATTTTCATGTAATGGGATGCAGCTATGTATTAACTGTTTTAGTTATTACTAGGTGACCCGCGGCGTAGCATACGCCGCTAATGATTTAGTGACGGGTGAAGACTTCCTGAAAGACACAGTTGTCAAAATGGGGTGGGTTTGGGCAAACGACTGTGAGTGAATGAAAAGAAGGAACTCTGGAGAGACCCGCGGCGTATCACCCGTAAAAAATGACGGAAGTGTTCAGCTGAAATCTATTTATTTTGAAAAATGCACTTTTTTAGGGCGCCTACGGCGCCCACCTTTTTCAAAATCCCAACTAACTTGTCCTTGTTTGATCAATACGAAATATTAAACTTTCTGAAATGTACACAAAGTATTTTATAACTTTTTACATTGTTCCCTTTTTACAAATTAAAATATCAGCGAAAACAATGACGTCATATAATTTTTTTTTACAGCGCATATTTAATTTGCACACCTTTTGATGCATTGGTGCAGTAATTTGGTGCGCTGCTTTCTAAAATTAGTATCTGTTGAACATACTTGCAGCTTGGTGTCTCGCAGGGTCCGACCCCGAAGAGAATTATATATAGAGATAATTATTTTTGAAATTTAATATTTATAAGATTTGTTCCCCTCCTTATACTTTGAAAAAAATGCTCCTTTTTGTTTAGAATTTCAATATAAAAAGTTGTTGTAAAACATCCAATTCCATCTTATTTTATCTAATTCTAACTTATTTTATCTTATTCTTTATTGTTATATTTTATTCTGTTATTCTATCTTAATCTATTTTATTCTATTTTACTTTATATTATTTTAACTTATTATATCTTATTTTACCGTATTATATCTTATTCTTTCCGATTTTATCTTCTTTTCTCATTTTCTCTTTTATTTTATCTTATCCTATCTTATTGTATCTTATACTGTCTTAATCTATCTGATCTATTTTATAATATCTGTTTCTAATTTATTATCTATTATTTTATCGGTAACTAACTCATTCTATCTTAATTTATCTTGTTCTATCTTATTTTATGTTGTTTTAGCTCATTCCTATCTTATTTAGTATTATTCTATCTTATTCTAACTTATTACATTTTATTTTATCTTATCAAATGGTCTAAACACTCCACTTCATTGTGTCATGTGACGTCAGGTGAAGATTGTCTTTAAAATAAAAATATTTTGCAACGTCAAAATAAAAAAAAACAGAGCGTTAAACTCTTATCCTGAATGAACACACAAAAATTTCTGCTGAAATACATAAATAAGAAAACTTCATAAAAAAACAAAACCCAAAACAAAAAGACTCAACCCCCCCACCCCTGACACTTCTCCCAAAAATCAGTGTACAGTATTGTCTAATCCCGTTTTAACGGGACGGGCCTTCCCTAGCCTAGCCATATATCAGACTCTAACAGTCGACAGCCAATCATGCTTCATACAAATCTCTTTTCTTTTCTTCTTCTAAACAATGGGGACTCGAAAAGCCGCTGAGCTATGATAAAACTGAAGACTGTGGTGCTGTAGATGGCGATGCTAAATTGAACCCCGTTCTGGGAAATTGAACAAGGGAAAATTGGACAAATTAGAAACCCGTTTTGACATCAAGAGGGCAGTCGCTCGGGGACTTCACAGCTCATACATCACGCCGAGATTTGAGAACCGTCACGGATTTGTGCAGACTTCTCTCATTAATGTGTAATTCGCGGCAGCTTTCCCGCTCACCACCAGTGCTCGCTCATCTGCATGGCCGCGCACCCCCGAGGGAGTCACAATGCTAGCATAGAGGAACTCATTAGCAAAAAGCCGAGCGGGAGAACGAGGGTGGAAAGAAATGGCCGGGTGCCGAGTGGGGCATACATGGTAACATTAGATGGGGTTGGATTATTTTTGTTTTCTTGAATTTAGGCAGTGAGTTGATTTGATGTGGTGACAGTGGCGTAGCGAGGGAGAGTTCGTAGTGGGTGATCCACTCGGGGGGCTAGTTTTCTCTTAAATGGAATAATTATATTTTCATCTTTATTTTGAAGTGAGCGACATACTTCTTGACTTGCCCACTCCTCTCGTGGTATTAGGGCAAACTTCTACTGTGTATAAAAGAATGTCCCCTATTAAATTAAGTTTGGAAGTTATATATGATTTAGACAAAGCGTATCTCTAGTATCAGATACACTGGGGAAAATAAAATAAAATCTTGTTATATTATTTAAAAAAACAACAAAAAACTTTGGATGTTAAGTGTATTAAGTATCTTTGTTTTGATAAATGTTTTAATATTTTGTTTTGAGTTTTTCAAATACAATTTCTTCGCATTCATGGTGTTTGGGCCAATGAATTACAATAAAATTATGATGATTTTTTTGTAAATCCCCGGCCGAATTATGTAGATCGTAAATATATTTATCTTATGTTTTTGACGCTCTTTCTAAACGAAAGATTATTGCGTCCTACGCTTATCTATGTATTGTGTCTAGTCCTGCTTTCTTATTAGAGTTTTAAATTTTGATAAAGTGTTAGTTTTCCTGGTTTTTTCAGGCAACCCATTAGACGCCCGAATTCCGGACGGAGGAACGAGAATTTGTATGTGTTTGTTCTTGCATACGGAATAAGAAAGTTTCTTTTATCCTTATGTCTATCTGAGGATTGTATTAAGTTATCTTTGTTTTGTATTTCTAAATTAGAATTAATTGCTTTATGTATATTTACTACTTTATTCTTTTAAATTGTTATTTAAGATATTTTACCAACTTATTTATAAACTAGTGTAACCTGTCAAAAATGACCGAAGTTTTCAAAATGAATATATTTCAGCTAAAATCTATTAATGTTGAAAAAAATACACATCAAAAAAATAAAAAATGTAATACAGAACTTTAATTTATTTGTATTTGATTCATTTATTATCAAATTGAACAATTTTATGCCGAACGTTCGAAAAGTGTTATTTATGGTGCAGTAAAAAAAATCTTTATGTTGATCGCAGCGCCACCTAACAGCATTACAAATTTCGCAGCAAATTACATAAAGACAACGGGAATCATATAATATATATTCACGCTCAATTATAGCTGACTGCCTCACGCCTAACGCTAATTGAAAATATAGACTTGAAAATCATAATCCTTTTGGTTTCCAGATTAACATTAACTAAACAACGCACGAACCTATGACGTCAGTATTTGTGTTGTCAAACAGTGCTGACTGACTCAAAGAGTTATTTTTTTGGTGCAGTAATTTGGTGCGATGCTTTCTAAAATTACTTTAAAAATCGTGTGGTGATTAGCACTGTAAAAAAATATTATATACATACTTTGTGAACATTTCAGGAATATTTCGTATTTATCATACAAGGGAGGATAAGTTACTTGGGCTTTTGACCAAAAAAAACCCAAACAAACCCTATTTTAAAATACTTTGTGTACATTTAAGAAAGTTTAATATTACGTATTTATCATACAAGGACAAGTTAGTTGGGCTTTTTGAAAAAGGTGGACGCCGTAGGCGCCCTTTAAAAAAAGGGGGCGCCTACGGCGCCACGGCGCCGCAGCACAAACTAGTTATGTATATTGATTACAAGCTTGAAAAGTAGTATAACGTATCATGACTTTTTAGTTAACTCCCGTTAGTTGTCTCTGTTAAAGAGATTGATCTGTACGAATTTTTTCTATAATATTATAAAGTGAGATCCCTTAAAAACTAATTTAAAAAAAAGAAAGTCTGAGTATTCCATGAAAAGGAAGGATGAGAGTGTCTTGTGCATCAATTTACTTTTACATTATCTAAAACATTGAAGTTTTAAAATAAAATTAGTTTTTTTTTAAAATGACACAGTTAACTTTAGCTGATGAAAGAAACATGTCCGTTATTTCGAAGATTTATTAAATTTATGTATTCTGCATTTTTTAAATTACGGTAACATGCTAAACAATGAATTGCAATTGTGCATTAGCATTTTTAGGAACTCCAATATTTTCCTTGAATATTTTAAAACATTATTTTATTTTTTTTAAATGAAGTTTTCAATTTCTGTTGGTCTATAAAATTGAATTTGTAATTTTCATCAATTTTTTTTTACTGAAAAAGGAAGAATAGTTATATCTTTCAAATAACTTATTTTTATCATTGAAATATTTACTATCTATAATTATTTTGTTCTTAGTTTTTAAATTATTTTTTAAAAAGTTATAATTATTCCACAAACATTTTTAAAAAATGGTTCCTATGTTCTCAATTTGTAAGAATTTAATCATATAATCTGTTGGCTTTTGAAACAAAACAAGAACAACAAACAACAAACTAACTTTTTTTAAAACAAATTAAAAATATCGAACACCGTTGTCAAAGCAAAAATTAGAGACTTTGATATTTTCATAGGAACGAAATTTGACAATCATCGGTTGGACGGTCTTAGGAGGTGTCACAAGAGTTTCAAGTGTCTGTAAATGGAGTGTTTTGTTTTGTTGTTGTTGTTTTTTTGTTTTTTTTTAAATTTTATTTTGACGTTGGTTTAAGAGAATTTTCACCCCCCCCCCAACACCCCCAAATGCCTTTTTATTCCTTCTTCAAGCGGCCACCTTTCAGCTTGATCCTCTCGCCATTCAATCCTGCCGGTCGCTAGCTAACGTCAGGAGACCAGCACTTGAAAAGACTCGGCCCCCCTAATTGGCTGCTCCCCGCCGTTATTGCCCAAGATTAACTCCTTTTTCCGGACGTCCAGGCTGGTTGCGCGCGCAGGTCCCTCATCACCCCAGTGTCAACATCCGTCCCTATCAGCCCCAGATTAAACGCGCATTTTTCCTGCGGAAGGAGAGCAATTTGCTAATTTAATTTACGATTTCACGACGATTAGTCCCTCGTGCCCCCCTCGGCAGGGATGGGAGAAAGGGGAAAAGATGGTCGGGTGAAGAATGGGCTCGCACCCGAGGGGCATTACGTATTCTTAAGAGGTTGAGCAGACGAGAAAAAAAAACCTGTCTGGCAAAGGGAGTTTTCTTATGAGGTGTCTTTTCTTTTCTTGTGCATTTCTCTTAAACTTAACAACAGAATATAGATTATTTCACGTGATCCTTAAACAGATATTCTGTATGTCATTGTGATTATTTATTTAATTATTAAAATATACTCTAAGCTTAACTATAATAAAGTTCAACTTTACTTTAAAGTTCAGCTATACTCTAAAGTTCAAATATACCCTAAAGTTCAACTACACTCTTAATTTCAATTTTATGAATAACATGACAATATTTCTAGCGTCTCCAAATTTTGGACATGTTAGCAATGTGGGGATTAAATACATGAAATATCCCTACATAAATCCTGCATTGTCTACAATTGCGTTTTTCAATGAATAAAAGAAGGAAGTCCTCGTACGTTCCAGAATTCATACACATCTATCTGTATAAAATATTTTAATAAAATGCTTAACAAATAGTTGTTTATTAAAAGTCACTTTGAATGTCATCGGTTGCCATAGAAACAAATTAAAAAATAGAACACAGGGAATAAATACAAATTACCAAAACAATTTTATTTAAACGGTCAAATTTTTTTTTCTCCACCTTCTGAATTCCTTGTCACATTTTCCCTGAAACGTGTCAGTTTCATAGCTACTAGATAGCATAACCCTGTCTACCAACTATACCATAACATCACACCCACAGTCCACTCTCACAGACTCACAGGCTATTATTAATTATTATTTTCGTCTCAGTTATCTTTCTTGTAATATGGTAGGTCTCAGTTATCTTTCTTGTCATAGGTTATGTCTCAGTTATCTTTCTTGTCATATGGTATTTTCTTATTGGTGAGCGGGTTTGTTTTAAAACTTTGAGGCGATCCATTGAGCGTGTGTGTTTGTGTGTGTGAGTTTATGTCATGTGTGTGTTTGTGTGCGCGTGTTTAGTGTGAGATCTGAGATGTCGTCAAGGGACTATTCAATGTCTAATATTCGCCTCGGCCAAAGTTCGGAAGGAGAAGAAGAAAAAAAAATATCGCGAGTGTAAAGCTAAATTTGCTTCTGATCGCCATTTTGTATTCTGGAGATGGCACCAGGAATCGGTTGCCCTGCAATGAAGAGCCGGCTAATCACATTACCATCACAAAAGCCGGGTGCCGGCAAAGACCGGCAATTCACTTTTCTAGTACCAAGTAATGTTGTCACGTCAGCAAGTAAAAAGGGGGGGGGGATGGATGAGGAGGGGAGGGGAGGGAGGGGGGACTGATTAACTGTCCAGGAAATGGATATGGGGTGTTTGTGGTGGGGGGATTTAGTAAGGGAGGGGGGCGGTCATAGAGGATGGTCATCTCCCACCAGGCATGCGTAGAATGAAACAATTGGTGAAGTTCTTCTAAGGTTGCGGGGTGATTTGGACTTCATCGTTGTTTCAATGAGTTGTAAATGATAACTACATGAACAAAAACTTTTTCAACCCACGATTTGTAGAAGCCCATTCTAAGTGAAAGGCCGAATTTGTAGGCACCAGCAGTGCCGTCTTAACGCATAGGCCCATTGGGCAATTGCCCGGGGGCCCACGAGCATAGGGGCCCCATGTGAATATGTTTATTTATATATTTTATGTATATTTATTGTTTATTCGTGGGGGGGCCGAACTTTTTCTTTGCCCAGGGGCCCAACACTCTTTCTTTGCCCAGGGGCCCAACACTATTTCTTTGCCCAGGGGCCCAAAATGGTGTAAAGACGGCTCTGGGCACCAGGACTATTTTACACTACTTTTAAATACCCCAACACCATACAAAATAATATCATAATGACCTGATTTTTTTCCACTTTAACACTATAAATACACCAAAGCTTATAAATTTAATACTTAATATAATTCAATACAACAATTTACCCCAATAACATGCATTAAATTTTTTGTATATACCAACATTATATACCAACATTATATACCAACATTATATACCAACATTATATACCAACATTATATACCAACATTATATACCAACATTATATACCAACATTATATACCAACATTATATACCAACATTATATACCAACATTATATACCAAAGTTATATACCAACATTATATACCAACATTATATACCAACATTATATACCAACATTATATACCAACATTATATACCAACATTATATACCAACATTATATACCACGAAAACATGCTACATCCCCGTACACGCCTATACACCATGATGCAGTGATACTAGAAACCACGTCAGGATAGAAGTGATAGAGAAACTGAGGCTATCTGCTGGTGACTGTGTAATCTATACAAATATTAAGTCAGAACAATGCAGCGAAATCTGACAGAGAGAAAAAGATGAATTACGATTTTTTTTGTTCAAGTCCAATAATCTGTCTTAAATTAACGAAGAATTAACGAATAGCGGATACGATAAATCCTTCTCAATATACCTACATTTACTTATTGACTCGTATCTTTGATTACATTTCTGTGAAATATTTCTATTATTAGAATTCCGGCTAATTATGACAAAGCCTATTGTGTAGTTGGAGATTCATCCTATACTTATGTAAGTATTGTGCACACCCGCATGGCACTATGTGCACCGCAACGCGACGCACTTTATAGAAGAAAAGGAATTGGCGCGGCAGAGAGACATCGTATATACTGAGTGCAAGGAAGGCGTGTTTCATTATTGTTGATTAAAAACTGTACTGCTATAGTCCTTACACTTAGTTTTTTTTATGTGTGTAGGCC
>CALYLW010001496.1:2345-87345 GCA_944989445.1 Ampullaceana balthica | reverse complement strand
AAAAAAACCAGTTTTTTTTTACTATAAATCCTTAATGTAGGAGACATAACTAACAGAATGTTCACTTTAATATGCAGTGCAAGACAATCCAAAAATACAAAATTGTAGTTATGTGTCGTAAAACAGGTTTAATATAATGCGCACCGATTGGAATATGTTTATAAAAAGTGTTGTCAATAAAACACGCATCTTATTGCGCGACAGAAAGGTCGTTCAATATAATACGCACCGCGACACTATAGCAAAAAAATGTAACATGTTAAATATAAAATAAAATAATCTAAAAATTCAATAATTTAATTACAGTACAAGCGAGCGATCTGAAATTTTGATGCATCATTTACGAAACACCTGCAAAATTTCAGCTCGCTATCTTACGCGGAAGTGGGTTAAAAATCGATCCAAAGTTTTTTCGGCACTCAAGCAAGCAAGCAGACACCACGAGTTAATATAAAGGATTTAAATTAAAAATTTTTAAAACAAATGTTTATGAATTCTTTTATTTACTGTCCAATCTTCCAAAGTCTCAGACACATTTGGGGACGGGGTGTGTGTATGTGTGTGTGTGTGTGTGTGTGGGTCGTTGCGCTCACAACCACGTTGTCATCACTCCCTCTTCCCTTCTTTCAAAACTCCCCACCTTCATCACGCCATCCCCCCATTACTCATCCCCCCTCCCCTACTCATGCCCCCCTCCGCTACTCATGCCCCCCCCTACCATCCTGCCCCCCCCACACTCCTCTATGACAGAAGATTAACCAACATTCCAGCAGCCACGGGGCATCCACTAGGTGTGATAAAGCTTTAGTCCTGAGAGCAGATAACTCCGGTAACGTGTTGTTTTGGCACTTTCCTGAATGATTTGCTCCCTGTTGTCTATTGACACAGCCGTCGTTTATTAAAACATTAAATAATGGTTCATGTCCCCTCCCCCCCCCTGCCCCCCCCCGTTCCAAGAGTTTTATTTATTTTATTTTTGGAAGAGCGCTACGCTTTTTCGTTCATACACTTTCGACTCCTTTGCTTTTTCCTCTTAAACCTTTCCTTCTCGTTTCCCTGTTCACTAAAGAAAACATAGAACTAATACTCAACAATATTTATTTATTGACATATTTTAAAAATTATTTTTTAAATTGATTTACTTTTGGGTGGGTGGGTGGGAGGGGGGGGGGCCTCTTTGAACAGTTGGTCGAATCGTTAGGGAATACTTTTTTATGATTGCATAAGTTTTTTCAAAAAAAATTTTAATTTACTTTTCGTCTTATACCCTTACGGGTGCTGTCCAAGCCGGGTCTATACTAAACAAAAGTAAGTGTGTTTATTGATTGATTTAAGTATTCGCTTGACTTGCGATTTAAGTGTTGTAGTGTGCGAATCGAGACCGTGCCGCACCATGTGCACCGCACCGCGATGCACTCTATGGAAAAAGTATAAAAAATATCACAGCAGTAGATTTAAATATATTTGATTTGGCTTGACTGAAAAAAAGATAATCTCAAATTAAAATTTAAAATTTGCCAGTTATACTTATTAGCTAGTTATCATAAATAATTAAATATTTATGAAATAATTTACAGTTTTAAAAGTGTCACACGAAAAATGTTTAAAAAAAATTGCATTCGCTTATCTCCCTTGAAATGTCATTTTTATCTCCCTTGAAAATCTATCAAATGTTTTATTTTATTGTAAATTTTTTTAAACTCATGTTATTTATGTGTCGCGTCATGTGTGAGGCAATGTCTTCGAAGTAAACAAAGATTGTCATTGCTTTTGAGATATTAGCGAGTTGTATAGGGCGACGACAATGGATTACATTCTTCTATCAACGTCTACACTCTACACTCTACACGATATGTTACCGTTGAACAATTGTACAACTAGGGGGAGGTAAAAAAAAAGGTGAAGGGATTGTTACGAAGGTGACCAAGACCTTGTGTTGGAATGAGGATTCGTCAGACATCAGCAGACAAGCTCAAAGCCCCGGGGTATCACCCGGTGGCTAAACAAAAAAAATAATTTTGATCTTCCATGATAAAAAATCTCTGGTGATAATTTGTTATTGTTTAGACATTTCATGATAAATGTTTCAATTTTTTTTCCAGATGATAAATCGCAGGGAATGTAGGCGAGAAGGTAGTGTAGAAAAGTCCAATGGCGTGTGCCCTGAAAATTGGGTGACAAATCGACTTTTCTGAAAGTTTTGCGCTTCCCTTTTCGTGTTGAGCTATTTTGATAAACCTTCCTTTCAACAAATTCATGTTTGTAGAGAATATATATATTTTTTTAAATTTCCTTCAAAGCTGCATCCGATCATTTGGAAATTGTTCATAGGCATCGCGGCCACACGTTTTGGGATGAATAATATCATTGAATAATGACGTATGTCGATGAAAATAATAGCACATCATTGAAATGTAGAATGGTGGCTGGAAGAGTTTGAGAATCATAGGTCTAGTATCATTTATCAACAATTGTCATGTCAGGGGTGAAAATACCGAAGTAAACAAATATTGAAAGTGAAAAAAAAACGATATTTCACATTGCACACACGAAAATAATAAAAGAAAATATTGAGATGTATACAATTGTTTAAAATTTAGTTGTATACAATTTGTAAAATCTTTTTTTCAAACGATCATATTGTTTGAAAGATTTATTTAACGACACGATTTTTATTTATTTATTTTTTTCATGGAGATATTTGTGCTTAAAGCTAATTTCCAATTTACTAATGTTTAAGTCCAAAACAGACAATTGACAAGAAGACATTGTGGCAGAGTAACAAGTAGACATAGTGACTTGTAGTCACTATGACAGAGTGACATGTAGACACAAAGATAGAGTGACTTGTAGACACTGCGACAATGTGGCCTGTAGTACAATGACAGAGTGACATGTAAACATGTGACATAGCGACATGTAGACACTATGACAGAGTGACAGGTAGACACAACGATAGAGTGACATGTAGACACTAGGACAGAGTGACATGTATATATGTGACATAGTGACATGTAGACACTATGACATAGTGACATACACATATGTTACAGAGTGACATGTGGACACTATGACAGAGTGACAGGTAGACAAAACGATAGAGTGACATGTAGACAATGTGATAAAGTGACACATAGACACTATTACAGAATTACATGTAGACACTATAACAGAGTAGACATGTAGACAGAGTAACATGTAGATATTGTGACAGAATGACATATATAGACAAAGTGAAAGAATGCCATGTAGACACTATGACAGCATGACATGTAGGTCATGTGAGCCATGTGACAGAACGACACGAAGACACTATGAAATGTGACACGTAGACAGAATGACATGTGTGCACACCTAAGTACTCACACCCTCCCGTGTAGTCCACCATCCTGGACACGTACATGCCCGTCCTGGCCAGCCACTCGGCGTAGTTGATGCCGTGCAGTTGGGCCAACTTGAGGGCCTGGTCAGCGGGATGGTGGAAGGCGCTACCCGACAGCATGGACGGGAGGTGGTGGGGGGACAGACCCCCGGGCACCGAGCCTTGACCACCGTGGTAGCCGTACATGGCCGGGTTGGCAAAGACGTTCTGGGGAAATCAAAGAAAGAAAGACCATTTTTTTTGACGCCTCAGTCTGGTGTGTTCCGTGGCTTGCCTTCAGATCGGTGTTGGAGTTACAGATGTTAACAGAACATTGAAATTGATGTACTATAATTATAATATATGGGTTGATGTTTTAAAACAATGTAAATAAGCATTTTCCAAATTGGGATTACTTTATAAGTTCTAAATGTAAATACGCTATACCATGTCCACTAATTTGAAACATTTTTTCAGCGTAGGTTTCTTAAAAGTTGAATCAAGAATTTTTCAATATCCGAAACGAAATAAGTCAAAGGGAAAATTGGAAAACGTTCAACTTTATTAGTAGTCAAGATTTCTAAGGCTTCAAAACTTGATTTCTTTTTTCTTTGAGTCAACCATTTAAAATTTAAAGACACACACTAGAACCTGGCAGTTTTGATTATGTAAGTATTCAAAATATTCATTTCAAGTAAAAAGTTGACCTCCATTTGGACATTTAAAAATTGACATTCGTTTCAAGTTTCAAGGGTGTGATTAAATTGAAGATGGTCAAAAATGTCGGTGGTCTTATCTTTAAAATTGTAAAAAAGGATGTCTTGTAAATTTTTAAAAATTAAATTCCGGCAATGTATCGGAGATTTTATAGTTTAAAATAGTTTAAATGAAGAAAAAGCAACAACATAATCTAGTAAAAGACTTTATGAATTTGTATTCAGGTAATATGTTAAGTTTATAAATACATTATCAAATTGAGAAAAAAATATATTACACATTTATGAATGTAAAGTAAGTTAAAAGTAAAACCTGACTAATGAAGAGAAGCAAGCAAAGAACGTTCTCGAACCAATGCCGTTTGCAACTAAATGTTGATTATAAACAAACATTTTTAAATTGTATCTTTTACGCTAAAGAAGGCCACGTTACTTTGTGTTTACAGTTTAATTTGAAAGATTTTCTCTCATCTTCTTTTAATTATTACTTACACCCCCCAACCCCTAAAACTACCGCATAATGAAAAACTCACCTGGAAACCAAACTGACCGGCCGACTGGACCAAGGAATGGTGCTGAAGGTTAAGTAGCCCCGGCCGTGGTATGAAGGCGTTGTTGGGCGGAGAACCTCTCTGCGGGCTGGACCCGGGTCCGCTGGGCCCCCTCGGGGAACACGATGGGGTGGGGGAACCCGGGGAGTGACTACGTGGAGTGGAGCAGTATGAGTTCGGGGAACGAGCCGGGGATGCTGGGAGCGTATCACGTGATGGGCTATGCGTCTTCCGGTGTGTTGTTCGGTCCGCTGAAAGTCTTCGATCAGAGGTCAGCCCCTGGGGGGCGTCCGGGGTTCTGCTCAAAATCCCATTTTGAGGTTGTTGGTGAGAAGAGGTCCGTGGGTGAAGGCTGTGGTGAGGGTGAGGATGGAACTGTGCGGCGGGAAAGTTCGGTCGGTGGTCCGTGGGGTAGGGAGACATCGGATCTTGTGGTCTCCCCTTGTCAACGGCGGATCCTGGCGAGGAGAGGGGCGACGTCGGAGACAGCGAGGAGGAAGACATGAGGTGCTGGGGCGTCGAGAGAAGAAACGGATTGTGCTGCTGTCTGGACAAAATGTCTAGGTCTGCCCCGAGCATGCGACGCACGCTCGCCGCGTCTCTTTCCTGGTCTCTGATCCTGTCGCCGATTCTCTCAGACTTCTCCGCGAAAGATGTCTCGCTGCGGGACGTCAAACCGCCGTCTTGGCTGGGAGTTCTGCTCCCGGGGTCTTTCGCAAATTCCACAAGATGTTTCCCATCTTTCTTCTGCGCCACGCACTGCTGCGGTGTCACGTGACCTGACGTCATACTCGTCCGTTTGACCTCCATCAACCTCCCGCCAATCCCAGAAGGCATCTCATTGCCGGTAGCGGGACGAAGGTGAAGGTCGTTGCTCTCTTTGCTTGTCGGTGAGTTTTTCGATGCCGTTGCTGTTGGTGATGTCAGTGACGTACCCAGAGGTGATGACGTAGTCTTCGCCAGTAAGGCGTCAATGCTGAACGATTTCCTGCTCTCTGATTTCGTCATTTTCTGATGTAGGTTTATCTGGTGAAAATATTTAATTAAAAAAAAATACAGTTCATTTTTCAAGTTTTTGTCATAATAGTGAGGACGTTAAAAACTATCATTTTATTTTATTTATTTATTTTTTGACAAGTTATGTGAGTACGTTTGTTTGTTTGTTTGTTTTGTTATTTTATTTTTAATGAGTGCATCAGTTTGGGGAAAATTGTTAACCCCATTCTGTGTCATCCCAAAATTACTATATAACAAACCCTTTAATTACCAACAATCTTCTGTACCAACAATCTTCTGTACCAACAATCTTCCGTACCAACAATCTTCTGTACCAACAATCTTCTGTACTAGCAATCTTCTGCACCAACGATCTTCCGTACCTACACTCTTCCGTACCAACAATCTTCCGTACCAACAATCTTCCATACCAACAATCTTCTGTAACAACAATCTTCTGTACCAACAATCTTCCGTACCAACAAACTTCTATACCAACAATCTTCTATACCAACAATCTTCTATACCAACAATCTTCTGTAACAACAACCTTCCATACCAACAATCTTCCAAACCAACAATCTTCAGTACCAACAATCTTCCGTACCAACAATCTTCCATACCAACAATCTTCTGTAACAACAATCTTCTGTAACAACAATCTTCTGTACCAACAATCTTCCGTACCAACAAACTTCCATACCAACAATCTTCTATACCAACAATCTTCCATACCAACAACCTTCCATACCAACAATCTTCCAAACCAACAATCTTCTATACCAACAATCTTCTGTACCAAAAATATTCTATACCAACAATCTTCCATACCAACAATCTTCTATACCAACATCTTCTATACCAACAATCTTCCGTACCAACAATCTTCTGTACCAACAATCTTCTGTACCAACAATCTTCCGTACCAACAATCTTCCGTACCAACAATCTTCCGTAACAACAATCTTCTGTACCAACAATCTTCTGTACCAACAATCTTCCATACCGACAATCTTCTATACCAACAATCTTCTATACCAACAATCTTCCATACCAACAATCTTCCATACCAACAATCTTCTATACCAACAATCTTCCATACCATCAATCTTCTATACCAACAATCTTCTGTACCAACAATCTTCTATACTAACAATCTTCCATACCAACAATCTTCCATACCAACAATCTTCTATACCAAAAATCTTCTGAACCAACAATCTTCTATACCAACAATCTTCCATACCAACAATCTTCTATACTAACAATCTTCCATACCAACATCTTCTATACCAACAATTTCTCTATACCAACATCTTCTATACCAACAATCTTCCGTACCAACAATCTTCTGTACCAACAATCTTCCATACCAACAATCATCCATACCAACAATCTTCCATACCAACAATCTTCTATACCAACAACCTTCTATACCAACAATATTCCATAAAAACAATCTTCTGTAACAACATTCTTCTGTAACAACATTCTTCTGTAACAACAAGTGTCTGTACCCCCACCCCCTCAATATAAACTTCCTTCTATACTACCCCCCCCCCGCTGCGGTATCAACTTACTTTTGATGCCTTCAACATAGCTACCAATCGTGTTCCTTAGCCCCCCCCCCTTTATATGTTCTCAGTCCTCAGCAATTGCCGCACATTTGTTTCTCCGCAGACCCGACTGCTCCTCATCTATTCTTTACGCTCTTCACCCAAACCAACACCACATAGTGTTCTTGCTGTCATTTATTATACGTTTGTAAAATTATCATTATCAACACAACCATCTGATGGTCCATCATCATTATTATTATTAAGCCATAAATATGTTTGAAAACATTATTGAAATGGTAAAATTGCAATTCATCATTTGTCAGCAGTATTTCAAAAGTTATTCACTTTTCACGACTGCCTTGAAACGACAAGGCAAATGGCTTTGAATTTGTTTATATACCAACGGAATCAATAGTACAGCAGATAAAATAGCTTCTCCCCCCCCCACCCCCACACTTTTTTAACACGTGCGACTCGCTTCAACTTTCTTTTAAGCCCGTCTGTCGTATCCTCGCTCTTGACGCCAGCGGCGTGCACCTGTAGCGTCGAGTCCATTTGCTGTTTAAATTAATCCCATGATCCCTACTTATCTGCGTACACCTTTGACTCGTCACAAAATACGTTAATCCTTCTCTTACACTTAAAGGGCCCGAATAAATCTCCACCGACCAGGGACGTCCGCCAACCCGCTAAAAACTTGTTCAAGTTGTCTCTCTATTCGCTGAAAAATCTGGTTTATGCCATGTGTGTACCGGTCTACCCGCCCCCCCCCCTATACCCCATACACCACGGTATCTGTGGGTCTGACTTCGTAGATCACACCCGGGAACTCTGAGCAAACAACCCACGATGAGAAACGCCATAGGTGTCACCAGCAAAGTTGTGGGCCGCAACCCCTCGTGCAGCTGCATGACCAGGGCCCGGGACAGGCCCGGCCCGCTATCGAGCCGACCGGCCTTAAATTTGGCCTTAATTGCAATCTAATCTGAGAGCCTTTCAAAATTAATCTCGTCTTAATCTGATAATAATCCTGCCCGTTGAACAAAACCGACCCCGGGTACGGCCCTCGCCGAAACTATTGATAACATTCACAGTTCTCGCCCCCCCTCTATCGTGTGTGTGTGTGTGTGTGTGTGTGTGTGTGTGTGTGTGTGTGTGTGTGTGTGTGTGTGTGAAGGGTGGGGGTGCTAAGTTTGGTTCCCCAAGCAGGTACTTCAAAGACGTGTCTAAAAATTATTTATGAAACACCTACACGAGTGGTTCGTTCGCTGGAAGAAAAAAAAAGAAGCAGCGTTGAAATGATTTTAAAAATGTTAGTTCAAAACTTGGTACCTATTTCTGAAGACCAATACATTTGAATTAAAAATCAGCCAACGTCAGTTTGCAATGCCGAGGTGTTGATATTTACGATTAGAGATCTCCATATTTTTGTGGTTACGACCAAGTGTCTGAAACGGCGTTCTCGAGTTATGATCCGTGATACAATCTTCAATAACATTAGCTGTCTTTATCTTTTGAACAAATTGAATAAAAAGAAAATAAATTATTTAACATTCAAAAAAATAAAGAGAAAAAAATATGAAAATATGTTTATGACTACACCTATTTGAAAATGTGTGACAAGTTGTCCAATCTTGCCACTGCTTTCCCCGGCCAGTCCATCTAGTTTTATCTTATTTCATTTATTTATAACCGAGAAAAGTCGGAGAGAAATCTTCAACATAGAAATCAGTTGACTCTGCTTTTTAATCTTTCCAAATGATGCCGAGCAATGTAAAGCCAACAAAATAAGATGCAAATGTGTATGGATATATTTATAAATATACAGGAATAAACTGGAAGATAAATATAAAATTGCATATTAATTTAAACAAAAATTATTATTTTTTTTGGGGGGGGGGCGGTGGATTTTTATTTTTTATTTTTTCATTTAAATTTTAAAAATCTACACTTCATCTCCATCTGATAGCTTAATTATTAAGAAATGTAGTTATATAAAGATTTATTTACTCTATGTTTTATAACTCAGCTATTTTACGAAACCAACTTATAACTCCATGTCAATAAGCCCAGGTCATACAGAATTATTTCAGGTACAATTACAATTCACGTTCAGCTAACAACTTCTACAGTGAATTCGGTCGTCTTTTCAGATCGGTTTTGGTGAGTGGGGGACGCAAATTCAAACTGCACACTTTTTAATGTTAGGAAAACAAGTACATTACCACGGTAAATGAAAAGCGGGCAATTAAAAAATGTTTAAAAAATAAATTTTGACTTTAAAAAGAATACAAATTTAACAAAAACTAATGAGGTTGGTCGGGCGTGGAAAGAGTGTAAAATATAAAAAAAACTAAAAAGCCTTCCACTTTAACCAAATAACGTGTTGGACGCACTGGGTTAACTTGTTACCAACTATCAAAGGAAATGTCCATTTGTACGGTGAATACCTTTAGTAAATAAAATTAAAACTTGATTTGATCAATTATTTTTTTTTACAAATGTATTTAATGGCAAAAATATGAGCGCTAATTTAAAGAACGATAACTACATCTGATATGACCAGTACTTTTAAAAATACTTCTAAAATACTAACATAAAGTCAAAATCTGTTTGAATTCTAGATTACAGCTAAGTTATTAATTAATATATTATATTATGAGTTTTGTTTCTCGCTTTAGCGGGCTTATTGTCTACACTTCCGTGTTTCGTTGTGTGTATTATTAAGGCTTACTCCGTTTACTAAAAGGAATATTATGCATGACGCATCATACAGTGACAACACAACGATATTGTCATGACGCATCCTCCAGTGACAACACAGCGATATTGTCATGACGCATCCTCCAGTGACAACAGGGGCCGTCCATAGAGTACGTCACGCTCCAGAGGGAGGGAGGGGTGTAAGAAATTGTGACAGTTTGTGACAAGGGGGGAGGGGGTGCCCGGCCATGAGTGACGTCACGGTGTTTTATATGAAATTTTAATTATTTTGTTAATAAAAAACAACATTTTTGTTCGAAACTGTGACGTACTTTAGGGGGGGGGGTCCCGAGATTTGTGACAGTTTGTGACAAGGGGGAGGGGGGAGTTTAAAATGGTCAAAAATAGGGTGACGTACTTAATGGACGGCCCCACACAACACTATTGTCATGACGCATCCTCCAGTGACAAAACAACAATATTGTCCGTTATCTAGAGATTATATATATATATATATATATATATATATATATATATATATATATGAGTTTGAATTATTGAATTATTAGTTGCTGCTAACACACCAGCCTTTAAATGGTCGTGTTTAGGTTAAATAGACACTTTCACAAATAAAAACTGGTATTTAAATGTATTTTGTTCATAGGGTGAAGTATTTGTCCGTTAACAAAAGGCCAATTTACAATCAATGTTAACATTAGTCAATTGCTGTGCTCAATGATAATAACCCCTTAGAACCAACTGACAATAAAATATTTGTCGATTCATACCAACTTTAAGTAGCAATCAACTTCAGTGGCAGATGACGAAAGACGTTTTTTTGTAAGTTCAAAATTGACTTTATGGTCGATTGATAATAAAGCGTGTTCATAAATTAGTTACTTTAAGGGCCAATTAAAAAATCAGCTTTATTTGACTTTTAGTTTAAGTAAAAAAAATTAGCTTTTCATGTCAATCAATGTTAGTGTCTATTAAAAAAGTTAAATGTAAAAAAAAATCTTTTTTTAAAAAGGACACGCTTTTATTTACATATAGAAATTGCACTAAATATGTATAATACAAAAAAAACAACATTTCCCCCTAACTGAAAATTGAACCTCGTACCCCCATGTCGGCAATCGATCACGCTTATATTTCGGCCAGCAAGACTTGATGTTGATCGTACTTTTTAAAGTTATAATAATTATTGAATCCCTCTAGGGCGAATTGAGGCATGGTTCATTGACGCAAGTGATAATATTTTATATAGACAAAAACTAAAAACTAAAAGTGCAATAATTTCAATACGGTACATTCGATCGATCTGAACTTTTGATACAATGCATTGTCATCCAAGATCTATCTGTGGTAAAATTTGTAGATCTCTAGGACCATCAGAAGTGGTATAATTTTACGTTTCAAGTTTTGAAGGAAGGATGGAAGGAAGGGTGGATGGATACAACATACAAACATTGTGACTTAAATAAAAGCGTGTAAAAATAAGCTCCATTTTACATATATATTAAGAGCCAATTAAAAAATTAGCTTAATATGGCGGTAAAATGTTATTGCCAAATAACAAGGAACTCTGGTGCCAATTGACAATCAGCTTGGAACAATTAAACAAATTATTCAATAGTAAAAAATTTTTTAGTACGTTTCTCATAGTTGCTGTCTCCTTGCAAATTTATAATGGCTGATGTCTCAATGATAAAGTCACATTGTTGGTGTCCCATAGTTGGTCATTAGCGTACTTGCGGGACATTCTTTCTGTCTTATACAGTGGTACCTCGAGATACGAATACTTCAAGATACGAAGAATCTAAGATACGAACGGCCACTCGAATAATTTTTAATTCCAAGATACGAAAAACGATCAGCTGACATCACTCGAAATTACTTGACGTCATTCAACTCGCCACCAACAGTTCTGCTCTCCTATTTGTCAATTCCAGCCCTGATGCTGCGTGTCACGCACGCTTTCTTTACTGTGTAGTTGGTTTTGGCGTCCTAAATTCGTATTCGTGAATATTTTCGTGATGTTTTTTTTGGAAAAGCGTATTTTAATGGACATGGCTTCATAGAAATTAATAACTGCTATCAAAGTACAGAAGAAGAGGATGCTCCCGGTTGAGAAGAAGGAGGAAAATGTTGGTTGAGGTGAGACGAAGAAAATGAAAGGTGAAACAAAAACTTAGAAAACGCAAAACAAAAAGCGAATCAAAAATTTAAAAAGCCAATGAAAAAATGCACATACGTTTAAGTGTTATGTTACTTAAAGTTTAGTGTAGTCTCTGTAGAGTCACACTAAATGTAAGTGTTAATTTATAAATAATTAATTTAAAGTTTATACATAACGTATTTTTTTCATAAAGTTTCGTACGTAATGCCGTAACGTTTTCTCCCCTACCACTTTCTCCGACTTCCAAGGATTGAATAATCCTTTCTTTGTTTTTCTAGAGTTTTTCATGATATTTTCAATGTTTAGTGTTATTTCTATGTGGCTTGGAATGGATCAAGTTATTTTACATGTAAAACTTAAGTTCGAGATATGAAAAATCAAAGATACGAAAGCCACCCCGGAACGGATTAATTGCGTATCTCGAGGTACCACTGTAGTTGCTATGTCTCATAGTTTGTGCCTCATTCTTTCAGTCACATAAGTGATTCTCATAGTTGAGTTCTCATAATTTATGTCTCATACATGCCCTCTCAGAGTTGATGCCTCATATTTGCCTTTTCATATTTGCCTTCTCATATTTGCCTTCTCATATTTGCCTTCTCATAGTTGCCTTCTCATATTTGCCTTCTCATATTTGCCTTCTCATATTTGCCTTCTCATATTTGCCTTCTCATAGTTGATGTCTCATAGTTGATGCATGTCTCATATTTGCTTCTCATAGTTGATGTTTCATAGTTGCCTTCTCCTAGTTGATGAATGTCTTATATTTGCTTCTCATAGTTGATGTTTCATAGTTGCCTTCTCATAGTTGATGTCTCATAGTTGATACATGTTTCATATTTGCTTCTCATAGTTGATGTCTCATAGTTGCCTTCTCATAGTTGATGCATGTCTCATATTTGCTTCTCATAGTTAATGTTTCACTGCTGGTTTCTCATTATTGGTGTTTCGTAGGTGTGTTTCTTTTCTTCTGTCTCGTTGTTGCTGCTACAACATTGCTGCTGTCACAGACTTTCCGTCAGTTTTGACTTATTTTAAACTCCAATGCCATGTCGTTTTATCTGTCGCAACAAATCCATGGCACTTATAACTCTTCTTCTGTGACTGGACTGTCTGCTTTCAAGCTGACGTGACACCAACATGTCAATTGTCATCACACGTTAACACTGTGACAGCCCGCAGTGGCTGCGCCTTTCTTCTGTTACACTAGTACAGGGGTCTCCAAACTTTTCTGCCGGAGGGCCGCATTAACTGTCAAACAGCAGTTTGGGGGCCGACAGTTTTGTGGTAAACTGCAGGTAAAAATAGTATCTTTTTTTTAGATTAAAAGGTCTCCAGGGGCCGGATGAAAGGACCTCGCGGGCTGGTACCCCTGCACTAGTAGAAGTGATCCCCAAAGATTGATCTTTAGAAGAGCTGATGATGCTCGATGTCGCCTCGTGCAATTCGTGTAACTTGATTGTGACCAGTGTCCGTAATGACATCAATGAAAGTTCTTAGATATAACTGACCAACACGTCCATCTCACCGAGAGCTGTCCGGCGTTTGGGGCCGTCCATAAATGGCCGATGGTTATTCTTTTTTCACACGTCGTCAAACAGAAGTTAGAACCCATTCAAATATGACGTCACAAAGCTTTTCCACCCCTCCCATTAAAGCCGTATTTCCTATATGTTTCAAATCACTTTTTTGTGTGGTCATTTTAGTATGCATTAATTTAGTATACGGATGTACTCTAATATCGTAACACGAGTGAAGCCATGTAAAACATCATTAAATAAATTGTGAGCAATCAAGTATTTAAAAGGAACTTGTAATTAAAGTTTTGCGTTTTGATGTGATGTCACATTTTTAAAAAAAACCCTCCCCTCGTCACACATCGTCACAAACATGTGGCCCCTCCCCACCCTTTTCGGTGCGTGACGTCATTTATGGACTGCCCCTTTGGATGTTTTAGTTTAGTGCTCAAACAGCTGTACTTGTTTTCATGGTCCTTTAAAAAAAAATCAAAATCTTTAATCTCACCAGCAAAATGTTATTTCATAAGTCTGCTGTACTTCGTTATAATTCGAAATGTCAACAAACATTTTTAACATCCGTAATTACAGATAACATCGCTTCTGGGCGCTGTCTCTCTCCCCCCCTCCCCCAAGATACCAACTTGTTTCTTAATGATACACTTTAAGAATAATTGAATTATAGAAGAAAATAAATATTTTCCGTCCATATGTAAATGTTGTTTCATATTTTGTTTTATGTATAACTGTCTCATCTTTTTTTGTCGTTGAAAGTCACTTTTGTTTTAAAGTACACAATTAGCGACTGGAAAATATGGTATTTTTAAAAAAATATAAAAATATGTAAGAATGTGGAAATTTCTTGATATGGTACGTCCGCTTTTAACCTTAACCGAAAAATTACCAACATACCACATGCCATGTTTTAGAATTTAGAGACATACATTTAATTTAGAAGGAAAATGAGAGATTTAGAATTATTACTGTGGTTAACAAATTGAGATATAATTTTACAAGTTTATTTTAATTGTACATCAATCGTCGAGTGTTCCATTCAGTTGGCGAGTTAAAGGCGAGAATACAACACAACTGGGTCGAATTTGTATACGTGCTCGGTCTTATCCTTTTATTTGAGATTTTTGAAAGGTTTACCCTGGAGTAGTGGCGATTCAGGATGGGGCTAAATCATCTAATCAAATACAACTTGCGATCACTATTGTTTTGAACAGACTTCGATTCAGCTGCCTTCTGGTGCGCACCTTAGTGTCTATGAGGATGGTTCTTTAGTAAACTAATTTACGTCTGGATGGATTTATGTCAATGAACTTAAGGATAAGTACATCAATTGTTGTAGGGATGTGTACATCTTATCTTATCATAAAATGTAAAGATGATTATTGCGTCCTACGCTTAATATCCATGGTTTTATTATGTCTGGTCTTGCTTTTTATCAGAGTTTTAAATGTTGATAGAGTGTTGGTTATCAGAGTTTTAAATGTTGATAGATTTTTTTTTGTTTGATCCGGCAACCCATTTTTTAATTTGTTCTAGTTTATCATTGTTTTCTTTGGTGGATGGGTCCCATACAGAAGATGCATATTCTAGGACAGGTCTCACCAAAGTAAGGAAGCACTTTAGTTTAATAATCTTATTACATTTTTGAAAGGTTTCCTTTATACATTCTAAGGTTTTGTTTGATTTTTTAATTACTTCATTGACATGGGGACATGGGGACATGGGGACATGGGGACATGGGGACATGGGGACATGGGGACATGGGGACATGGGAATTCTATGATAATTTTTATATTTGTATTACCTCTAAATATTTTGCATCTTTAGCTTGGATTAGATCTAGATGTTTTCCATGAATACAATATTTTGAATTTTGTTTTCCTTTTCTTGGTTTATTCTAAACAGTTGACAATTTTCTGTATAGAAAAACATACTCAAATTACTTTCCCATTTTATTAATTCCTTTAGTTCTCTTTGTAACATTTTGCTATCTTGTTCTATAGATTATAAAATCAGAAAATTACGTATTTTTTTTTCCTGTTGAGAAAAAAACAATCACTAAGTATTCCATTTAGTTTCCGCGGATCCTATTTTTTAGCCACAAAAATTAGTTTAACCGGCTATATGCGCACCTCGTATAATTATGCCACGTTTTTCAGTGAAAAGGTATATTATGAATTAACTAGCGTATCACCCGTCAAAAATGACGGAAGTTTTCAAAATAAATACACGTCAGATTAAAAAATAACGTAATACAGAACTTTCATTTATTTTTATTTGATTCATTTAAAATCATATTGAACAATTTTATGCGGAACGTTCGAAAAGAGTTATATTTGGTGCAGTAATTTTTGGTGCGCACTATTGAACAAATCAGCATTACATCCATTACGGGAATTATGTATGTTGATATGAAATTATAAAATTTTACTAAATAATTTAGAGGAATCATTTCCAAACTAAAATCACAAAGTTTATGTTTTTACGGTGTAAGAATTACTTTCAAACAAAAAACGGGTGTCTTCGTTTTGATTATTAAAGAAAATCCTCTTAAGTTTTCTTTCCCTTTTAAATTCTAATATAAATATTTCTTGTTGCTTCCACAGTTACGTTAATATTTTTATAGAAAAAAAAATATATAAATAAATAAAATGAAAAATATTAATGCTAGTTAATTTACTATTGTAATTGAAAGAAATTAATTACTTCCAAATTCTTCCCTTACCCAAATAATTGTTAATTATGTCAAAACATTTTCGTCACATTTTTAAAAACAAAAATTCACTATATTTTTTTTTCAAATATCAAAAATGAAAGAGTGTGTATGTTTAAACATTCAATTCATTTTCAGTTCAGACTGCCAGAGACTTTGCAATAGCAAGTAGTTATTTAACATAAAATTTCGGCATAAAAATTTCATATTATTTGCGAGTAAAAAAATAATGAAGAGGCTTTGGAAAACAACGGAAACTAGTTAAATTCTTTCTCTTTAAATGTATACTTTAAGCTTGTAATCACAAAGAAAGAATTCATTTAGATTTATTTGTCAGTCATACAACAACACAATCTTACCTCTGGAAAAGTATCCTTTAAAACTTTGTAAAAATCTTTAAACTGACGCGATAAATATTCACCATCTGGCTACAACTTTACAGGCGAAGTGGACAAAAATCCGATCACAGTTGTTCCTGCACTTTATTCGAGACATTGTTTTTCCTGGTGGCCTTCTTCACTCAGACGTATTCATCGGCCTTTATAGAGTGTCTGGAGTCAAATCCACTTTTCGAGATGTTTTAGTGTCGTGAGGTTTCCCGGAATAAAACAAACGAAGGTTTTTTAAAAATACAATTTGAATTTTGATTCAATCAATATCTATTATTTGAAAAATTCTTCTGTAAAAATTAAAACATGATTTGAAACGTTTAGAGGGTATAAAGTTTATTGATAAAAGAAAAAAAGTTTTATGACGTCATAGGACTTAGTATGTAGTTATGCGTCGAAATTTCGAAGGCTTCAAGGAGATCTCCCCCCAAAAAAAAATCTAAAACAAGAAGTTAACTAATAATATGACATGGGGCCAATGCTTCCCGACTGAAGTCACAATAAGCTAATGGCCGTCCAACGGTTTGGGACGAGAGTTAAAAAGCGAAGACATGCCCTCAAAAAGGCAGGGCAAAACTTAACACTCCCGGGTGCCAATCACGCAGTTCTCGGCCACTCGGCCCGTCGTTCCAACCACGTGACACGCCCCATGTGACAGCCTGTCCGGGGCTGGGAGAGGCAGACGACGGAGGCTATGAATCTGATTGGCTGCGGGGTCCTGAAATGGTGAATATTGGACGGGTCAATAACGGTGGCACGGCGACGACATGTTGGTGTTGGTGGAGGCCAAGAAATATGGCACATGCAAGAAAGACATGCTCGTAATCTCACGGAAAGTGCACGAGGGGGTAGCGAGGGTAAGAAATATCGGGGCTTGCAGGCAGGACATGCTTGTAATCTCGTTGTTACGAGGGGTAGAGAGGAGCACTCAATGCGCGAGGAGGTGGTGAAGTAATTTCATCATAACAGGGGCACAGAGAGAGAGAGAGAGAGAGACAGAGAGAGAGAGGGAGAGAGAGAGTGCAATGTGAGGACAACTAACCGTATAGAGATTTAAAACAAGCACATAGAGATCTGCAGAGCGTGCACATTCGTTGTTTCTGACGCTAGATGCCGTGGTGCATCAATCAGCCACAACACAACCGTTTTAACTTTTAATTTAGAAATTTAGAAACTTTGGGATTCACAAATATACAACAAATATACAAACAATATACAACAAATATACAGCAAATATATGCAGTCGCCCTTTGAACGATCTAAGATCAACAAATACGCAATAAAATGGAAGGAGGAAAATATCACTTTAATTCCTGCTTAATGGGTCATATCAATATTATCCTTTTAAATACTTTCCCCAAAAAACTTGGAGCACAAACCACAGAGAATAATTGCAAGAGTTAGAACCCTGGCTGTATCTTTTAGTACCCAGCAAAATACTCAAAAAAAAATAAATAAATAAAAAAATAAAATTCAAAAGAACAAAGAAAACTCTTTTTATGAAACGGTCACGAGAACAGCTGTAACATATGAACCAACAAAGGATGAATACGGATGGAGAATACGAACCAACCATGAACTGTACAGTCCATATCAGGATACCACGATAGTAGCAGAAATTTGGAGGAAAAAAATGCAGACTGCGCTGAGCAGGACACTTAGAAAGAATGCCAACTGACAGAGGAGCAAAGAGGGTGCAGCACCGAAACCCAGAGGAAAACGACTCAAGGGAAGACCTGGCCTTAGATGGATAGATGATGTAGAGAAAGATCTACAGCAACTTGGCATCCAATGTTGGAGAAGAATGGCGTTGATTAGGACTGAGTTGAAGGAGATGGTGAGGCAGGCCGAAGCCCCACATGAGCTGTAGCGCCACAGGGATGGATTGATGATGGGCCACTGCACTGACAATTTTAGTGATCATGGCAATGTCCAAAATCTTGCAGACGACTACGAACATTAAAGAGATGTAACGTAATACATTTGTTAAAAATGAATTTTAATTCTTCAAGAAGTTTCTCGATACAGAATACTTTCATTTTTAAATTCCGGGACGATTGAATGTTTATTGCATTTCCGCTTCCCTCATTGCAACATTCTAGTATTTTGTTAGGCTGGTATAAAAACAGTATCCCAAACGCTTGTAGTGAATTAAATCACGCTTTGCGTATAACCAGTTTAACGCAAGCTAATAAGAACTGAGAAATTTAACGATAAACCCAAACCAACGTACTGTATTTATCTATTATAAAATTTATGATCAAATAAAAGTCAGTGAATCAGTTGGTTTCACGCGCGCAGTATTTGGTAGATCCACAGTGTGAAATTGTGTGTAAAATTTGTGTCATGTAAAGTGATTTAAGACTTAATGAACACCTACAGTCTAAAGTTCCCATTTTCCATGTTTAGATATACTGGAAAGTCTTCTGTTTCGTCATCTTCTTAACGCCCTAACTCTAACCCTAACTCTAATCAAAACCATAATCTAGTCTTAACCCTAACCCTAAACCATAACCCTAACCCGCAGCTTAAACCATAACCATACACCTTGCCCTAACCCTAACCTAAACCCTAACCCTAAAAATAACCCTAAACCTAACCCTAACCCCTTATTGCTAACCCTAATCCTGTCCAATGAAACTGTTTATCAACTCCCAGCCCCTTTTTCCACTAAGTTTAGGGAGGTTAACTCTGAGAAGCGTTTTTCCTCTTTAGTCAGGGGCGACACTTTTGACCAACTGGGGAGGAAAGATTGGCTCTCCCGGGGTGGCGCCAAAACATTGCTGCGCCCTTGGGTACTTTTTTCCAAATTTGAAATTAACAGAAACTCTTGTAACAACGTATTGCCCACACGGAGCCCAAGACTGCCGCTAACATTACATGAATTGTATTAGGGAACAGCCGGATAGGTTTTTTTTAATACTATTTGCCGGATCCGGATAGTTGGGCCCTCATATTTGCCGAATCCGGATTCCGGATCCGGATATCTCCACATTTAAGCGTAAGAGCTAAGAGGGTGTACTATACTACTTTATATCTAGTATTTAATACTATTTATTAAAATATTTATTATCCAACAAATGGAGAGTAGCTGCTATCTAAATTGACGGTTTGTGACACTGTCAACGTCAACGATGAACATTTTACAATGAATCGAAGATCAACGAACTTTGTAGTGTGTACCAAGCGAACAGTGTTGTACTGAGTATGTAGTGTGGTGTACACGAAGTAGTGATTTAGAGCCATAATAAAGTGTTCTTTTATTCAGACGATTCTCGCTTAATATTTTGTTAGTTTACTTAGTTTGTTATCTTAATTAGTAAACTAATATCTATACGTGTAACTTTTTAACTTAATATTTTTTCTCGTATTGAAACTGATTGTTTTGCTATATTTTGAATGGCTTTGACTGATTTCATAATCAGCTCTTGTTAATTTGTTTATTTTGTTCTAGACTAGAGTTTTAAAATTATATGGCTGAATAAGATATAACACGTGAGACAAGCAATATTTTTATTTTTAAGTTCGCAAATCAAATCACAATTGCAATTGTCATTTAAAGTTCAACTGAAAAAACAACAAAGAATATAAAATTATTACAATGATATAAATTATATCATATAAGTAAAATGTTTAAATTTAAATACTGAATTGAAAGTATTGAATAATTGACTACTGTTATTTGGAATTCATAAATTCTTTACTACATTAATATCCGGATACAATCCGGATCTGCCATAAGTATTTGCCGAATCCGGATAGTGGTAAAATCTCGATTTCCGATCCGGATATCCAGCACTCCGGATACCCGGCTGTCCCCTAAATTGTATCTAGTGGTATGGGGCCGTCCATAAAGTACGTCACGCTCCAGAGGGGGGCGGGGTGTAAGAAAGTGTGACAGTTTGTGACAGGAGGGGGGATCTGGCCATATGTGACGTCACTGTGATTTATATTAAATTTTAATTATTTGTTAATAAAATTATTTTTTTTGCTCGAAAGTGTGACGTACTTTAGGGGGGGGGGTTCCGAGATTTGTGACAGTTTGTGACAGACAGGGTGCAGGAGCAGTTAAAAATTGTCAAAAATATCGTGACGTACTTAATGGACGGTCCCTATGATTGTTACTGTGCAGTACATCTCTCAGTGCCAGCAATGTTTTTTTTCTCCTAGGATTTTTTTTTCTTTTTTGTTGTTGTCACATAACCTCTTTTTTTCGTGGTCGTAGGGGTTCTAATGTTTCCATTAGAACATTCTCGGGCTTGGTAGACCCTGGCGGCGCCCATCCCTCTCCAGGTCAGTGGAGGACTTTCTTAGCAATAGTCATTCATCAACATTTTATAGTGGCTAACGCAGGCTCGATCCCACACCCCTAAGTTTGTGAGGCGAGCGCACTATTGACTTCGCTATCCAGGGTAATGAAATGCACTTTCCATAAACTGTATTTCAAAATGTTTTTTAAAGTATAGAATTTAACATCGTTCCGTGAAGTAGTGAAGGAGTGTAGCGTGTTTTCAAATGAGATAGATATTTGTGTTGTCTTTTGATAAGTTAAAAAAAAAGAAAATTATAATAATAACAGTAATCTGGATTTAGCGTGAATTCTTACATCAAAACGTTACTGAAAATCTTAGTGTAGATGACTCACAAGAAATGGCTAACAAGGGTCCAAATTATAATGAATTTTTAAAGGAAATTTACTTAACTTTAAATTCATCTGACAGAGCTTGCCTTGTCAACTTATACTAAAAATTTCGAGTTTTAAAAAATGAATATAGAAGTTGTGTCATTTCTTTAACCGGAAAACGCAATGTATCTTTACGCAATGTTACTATATCTAAACAAGGTTTCAGTAAAAAGTTTGTTTGTATGTTAGAGCTTTAAAAACGTTTTAGTCTCTGTCATGTCCACAGCTGCCTGAAATTAACGTAGAGTTGACACATTTATGCTGAGATAAGTTCAAAAGGAATAACCGGATCTTTGATTTACATATTGATGAAATTGTTCCCACTGAATGTCCGGACTGTCTATTATTAGATCTCCACCATGAAATCTCAAGGCCTCTTGCATGAACAAATAAACTCATTAAAATATAGGATACATTACTCAAAGAAAGTACACTATTTTAAAGTATACTTTTTATTTGTTATATTTCTGTCTGAGAACTATTTTATTTTCATTTAACACAAGGACTTTTTTTTTGGATAATGAAATCTCCAGCCAAAAATCCAGTCCAGTTTTCTAGAGATAGTTCCTTTGGTTGTATGGTGATGATTAACCCGGGTCCCTGGGAGCCAAACGACCGATTTGTTTAATGTCTCCGCGCTGCCTGTAAAACCGAGATTCACGTGGTTCCCATGCGAGCCGTGGGTGGCCGGGGTAGGGGGGGTTTCAAGACAAATATCATTTGTATCCTGACCCATGGCCATGATTGACAGTGGTCACTGGGCGTACACACAGATCATAACGCGCCGTTTAATTGCGTAGTGCGACCAAGGAGGAATTTACGGCGGTGATGGTTTGGGAGTGGAATGAGACGCTGGGGCTCGATGAATGAACAGCGAGTTTCGCAAATGAACATCTAAAAATGTTCAAGTAATGACATGGTCGCCAGACTTACAAAGAAAGAAATACATTCACAGTCAACTGAACGAGATACCTATTCTGAGGGCGATCTGACTTAGCGCCAGTAAGAATAGCATCCATTTATTTGGAAATACAATTTCGAAATTTCAATGCTATTATTATAAAAAAAGTAAATTTAAACAAAGTAATGGAGATATTTTTGGAAGTTCTGAATTTTGTTTTGATGACGCTATTATCCTACATGTGGAAGAAAGTCAGCAGCCCTGAGCCTAGTTGCTCTTCATGGGTCTTCCCGGAAAAGCCCCCTCAGCTACCTCGCCCCCAAAGAGACCTAACAGCTGAGAGACCACCCGAAACGGTTGCTTCTGAAGCGCCCGCCTAGGCATCCAGGACATAAAGTCGAAGATGCCTCCCACTAAAAGCGACCTCACAAAGGAGGGGTGGAATTTTCCCTACTTCGTCTCGCTACCACTTCGGCGCCACCCCGCCAGAGCGCACAAGTCTCCATGGTAAGACCGCCACAAAAAGGGGGGGGGGTCATCAATGACCTAACTAGGGTGTAACCCCCAATGGAAGGTTTCCTCAGAGCTGGCGTTCGCTACGTTCTTCGCGGTACCTTTTGTCCAATCCGTACTGGCGCTCCTGGCCCTATACCGGCACCGCTCAAAGGCATTGCTAGTGAATGAGGGGGACGAAACGGTCGCTTTGGAATAACCCGACCCTCAACGGGTACTGTGGTTTTCATCATCGGCATTGCATCTAATGCTCTGCCTAAGATCCGTACAGCGACTGTAATTATATGTGACTAGCACCTAACAAACACCTAACATATCGGACTTCGGCATTGTTTGCCAAGAGTTGTCGGTTTCAGGTTGCGGTCAGCTCCGCAACCCTACTGGTCTGTCGAGCCACGTAGAGGCCAACCTCTTTTCAACAGATGACGCTATTAAACTTAACTTATAACTTATTTTGATTCATTTCAAATAATATTTGTCCAAAAATTTAACTATAAAGAAATATTTACAACTGTTAAAATGTTACATATACTACACTGACAGAAATCAGTATACAATTCTATTTTTAAAAAAAACTTATACTTGAACTGTCATTACTCTCATTAACTGAAACTTGAACTGTCATTACTCTCATTAACTGACACTTGAACTGTCATTACTCTCATTAACTGGAACTTAAACTGTCATTACTCTCATTAACTGACACTTGAACTGTCATTACTCTCATTAACTGAAACTTGAACTGTCATTACTCTCATTAACTGAAACTTGAACTGTCATTACTCTCTTTAACTGAATCTTGAACTGTCATTACTCTCATTAACTGGAACTTGAACTGTCATTACTGTCATTAACTGAATCTTGAACTGTCATTACTCTCATTAACTGACACTTGAACTGTCATTACTCTCATTAACTGAATCTTGAACTGTCATTACTCTCATTAACTGGAACTTAAACTGTCATTACTCTCATTAACTGACACTTGAACTGTCATTACTCTCATTAACTGACACTTGAACTGTCATTATTCTCATTAACTGAAACTTGAACTGTCATTACTCTCATTAACTGAAACTTGAACTGTCATTACTCTCATTAACTGAAACTTGAACTGTCATTACTCTCATTAACTGACACTTGAACTGTCATTACTCTCATTAACAGACACTTGAACTGTCATTACTGTCATTAACTGGAACTTGAACTGTCATTACTGTCATTAACTGGAACTTGAACTGTCATTACTCTCATTAACTGGAACTTGAACTGTCATTACTCTCATTAACTGACACTTGAACTGTCATTACTCTCATTAACTGACACTTGAACTGTCATTACTCTCATTAACTGACACTTGAACTGTCATTACTCTCATTAACTGAAACTTGAACTGTCATTACTCTCATTAATTGAAACTTGAACTGTCATTACTGTCATTAACTGAAACTTGAACTGTCTTTACTCTCATTAACTGGATTTTGAACTGTCATTACTCTCATTAACTGGAACTTGAACTGTCATTACTCTCATTAACTGACACTTGAACTGTCATTACTCTCATTAACCGACACTTGAACTGTCATTACTCTCAATAACCGACACTTGAACTGTCATTACTCTCATTAACTGAAACTTGAACTGTCATTACTCTCATTAACTGAAACTTGAACTGTCATTACTCTCATTAACTGACACTTGAACTGTCATTACTCTCATTAACTGACACTTGAACTGTCATTACTCTCATTAACTGAAACTTGAACTGTCATTACTCTCATTAACTGAAACTTGAACTGTCATTACTCTCATTAACTGACACTTGAACTGTCATTACTCTCATTAACTGACACTTGAACTGTCATTACTCTCATTAACTGAAACTTGAACTGTCATTACTCTCATTAACTGACACTTGAACTGTCATTACTCTCATTAACTGGAACTTAAACTGTCATTACTCTCATTAACTGACACTTGAACTGTCATTACTCTCATTAACTGAAACTTGAACTGTCATTACTCTCATTAACTGAATCTTGAACTGTCATTACTCTCATTAACTGATACTTGAACTGTCATTACTCTCATTAACTGACACTTGAACTGTCATTACTCTCATTAACTGAAACTTGAACTGTCATTACTCTCATTAACTGACACTTGAACTGTCATTACTCTCATTAACTGACACTTGAACTGTCATTACTCTCATTAACTGAAACTTGAACTGTCATTACTCTCATTAACTGAAACTTGAACTGTCATTACTCTCATTAACTGAAACTTGAACTGTCATTACTCTCATTAACTGACACTTGAACTGTCATTACTCTCATTAACTGAAACTTGAACTGTCATTACTCTCATTAACTGACACTTGAACTGTCATTACTCTCATTAACTGACACTTGAACTGTCATTACTCTCATTAACTGAAACGTGAACTGTCATTACTCTCATTAACTGAAACTTGAACTGTCATTACTCTCATTAACTGAAACTTGAACTGTCATTACTCTCATTAACTGACACTTGAACTGTCATTACTCTCATTAACTGACACTTGAACTGTCATTACTCTCATTAACTGACACTTGAACTGTCATTACTCTCATTAACTGACACTTGAACTGTCATTACTCTCATTAACTGACACTTGAACTGTCATTACTCTCATTAACTGACACTTGAACTGTCATTACTCTCATTAACTGGAACTTAAACTGTCATTACTCTCATTAACTGACACTTGAACTGTCATTACTCTCATTAACTGAAACTTGAACTGTCATTACTCTCATTAACTGAAACTTGAACTGTCATTACTCTCATCAACTCACATTTTAACTGTCATTACTATCAGATAGAAACTCAAAAGAAAGCCTGACCTTTTATGGCCCCGTCTATTAACTTCGGAATACTGTTCCACAATTTCGGCCACTTTGACTGTCGTCGACCGTTGACTCATGAGGGATTGTTAAGTACGGCTCTACAAAGGTTTACAAGGAAATCTCTCTCATTTATCTTAACAGGAGACGCCTTCTCCTTTATTGGTGACTTCGCAGGCGGATTTGAAAGCATAAATATATTCCCCTCTATAAAATGGCACTGTTTCTAACTTGGCAGATGCTTTTAAGATTATAAGACAAACCACGTCTTTCCTTAATTCACTCCCCTGCTTTCATTATGGTATAAAGATGACAGCAAAGCTTAAAGCCTTAAGCCACTCACTGCAGGCCAAAGGCCCCGAATAGCTTGTGGAGCATTGCTTTGTCATATCTTACTTCAACTGCATAGACTACAACAGAGACTCGAACCGCCAGCAGTGCATCCTAGCCTAAGAAACAGTATTTTAGTACAACCTGTTGACTTCGTGCCCCACGCTTGATCCAGCCGGCGGTGTTCGTAAAGCCGGAGAGTGAGCGCTGTGCTCAGACAATGATGTAATACACTGCCTATCAGATGGATCAGGATGGCCAGGTGTTAGCCACAGCTTTAGGAGAGTCATCTCAAGCACTGAAGAAGATGTATGTTAATTAGTTGGTGATACAATGTCAAGATATCACGATTAGACATTGTTTATACATGTATAAAATATACATAGAGTTATTATAGCCGTTATTTTAGCACATCTTAGATGTGACACTTACAAAGACGATCTCCCTTTGTAAAATATATATATATATATATATATTCCAAAAAAACCAAAAAAAAAGCAGTTAACGGATTTATATATTAGGATAGGAAAAGCCATTGAGTAGCAAATTCATAGCAATAGATTGTACATCCCATGACAGTTCAGGCACTATGAACAACCACCTGATATTTAGCAAGACAAGAGACACACAGAAATCTTAAATAGGATTTTACACAATTTATGAATTATAGCACAGTTATAGTCGGTGTACGAAAAGAAATGGAGAAAAAAACACCTCAATTTGCAACTGTTTTTTTTATTCATTAAAAAATAACACGTGAAATGAAATGAAACAATAAATAAAGCTTTAAGACATACTTTGTTGATAACTTTTAATGATACCTCAGATTTTAGTGCCTTATCCACCTTATCCACGTTATCCAAGGCTCATCCAGCAACGTCTCCTATTCTGTACTTTACAGTGCTTCTCATTTGATCCATTTTCGTCTCTATTTCTGCTTGTCAAATTTCAAAAATGTTTACATTTATCTCAGCTTTCTGATATTATTTCGCAATTTCTTCATTTCATGCCCTGTTCAACGCTACCTCTAAGGTTCGTTGGTCCGTGTACAAAGTAAAAAAACAACAACAAACAACTTTAGTGCAGAGTTGCACAGCATTTTTTGTGCAATATTTTACAAAATATGCTATGCGGTAATTCTAAACTGCTTCACGGCGTCGGTCAGATATCTCCGCGGTCGCGCAGCCACGCAGCTTAAAAGGGAACATTGGTCCTGTATCTTAGTGTAGATGTACAAAGTTGTATATAGATTGTCCTGTGTTTTCCATAGCGGTTTCGCTGTATTTAAATTCCTTCCCTTGTTTTTCATGTAGAAACTCCAGATGTCCTCACCATAAACACGATTTTAAATAAATTTTCTTTTACATTTGTTTGTAAATGTTTCTTTTTCTTTTTAAATAATTTCCCCACTCCACTTGAATATGCCAAAGAAATAAAGTTTTCTAGTTTTCGTCAAAAGAGATTGAATTATACAGAACTTCATTACATAATTTCAAGTATCAATATTTTCCTTAAAGGATATAATTGAGGCGGGACAGCTATCATGATACCTAACAAAAAAATGGTCATGGAATATTGTATGCGTGAGCCTGACAAGACGCCACGCAACCATGAACGTATCGGCAAAAAGCCTTCGTCGGCGAACAAAGAAAACCAAAAACTAATACTTGTGCGAAAATAAAAGAAACTGCTGTGTTTAATCCAAGAAAACATCAACCATAAAGAGTTTCATATCTTATAGCTTGCTGGTTATCTACTGGAGAAAAAAAACGGAACGAAAGTTTCTAGCTTTTTAAATCCCTTATATTAACTTCGCGGCCGTCTCTCTCTCTCTGTCTGTCGTCATCTCTGTCTTGGGCGGGCGGAAAAACAAAAGTCAAAAATGACCCACTTCCCGTATTCCGATCGAGCTGAAATTTGGCACACGGACCCGTCTTACCTAACAATGCATCGTATCAAAATTTCAGACGAACGTACCGTAAATAAATTAATGCATTTTTTAGTTTATCCTTATATAACGTATGTAATTCAAAATCACGGTTTGTTTGTTTTTTTTCCAGGTGAGTTTGAGTTGACGCTTAGACGTCGACCGTCGTGCCGACACCCCCTCACGTCCCATCCCCCGTTAAAAGACAGGGGACATCACTGGGTGTCAGTCTGTAAATATTTGTGGCGTTGTAAAATAATCAATACTTATAATTATGACTCAAATATAAGGGATTTATAGTAGAAAACTTTGTTTTTACGGGTTTGTTTTATTAAATCCCTTATATTAACTTCACGGCCGTCTCTGTCTGTCATCATCTCATGGGCGGGCGGAAAAACAAAAGTAAAAAATGACCCACTTCCCTTGATCCGATCGAGCTGAAATTTGGCACACAGACTTGTGTCACCTAACAATGAATCGTATCAAAATTTCAGATCGATCGAGCGTACCGTAAGTAAATTAACGCATTTTTAGTTTATCTATATAAAACTATATGTAGCAGTCGCTATTGTTTACATTTTTCGGGTCAATTGACTTCACGCCAGCAATAGGTGACCACATCTCGTGTTTTAGCCAGGTGGAATTCACTCAGTAGCAGGCTGCAAATGTTTGTCGTGTCGGAACATAATCAATACTTTAAGTTCTGTCTCATATATAAGGGATTTATAGTCAAAAACTTTGTTTTTACGGTTTTTTAAAATTAAATCCCTTATATTAACTTCACCATCGTCTCTGTCTGTCGTGATCGCTCTCTGTCTTAGTCGGGCGGGTGGAAAACCATAAGTCATAGATGACCCACTTCCCGTGATGCTATCTAGCTGAAATTTTGAACAAAGACTTGTGTCACCCAAAAATGCAGTGTATCAAAATTTCAGATTGATCGAATGTACCGTAATTAAATTAATGCCTTTTAGTTTATCTCTATGTAGCCCTCTGCTATTGTTGACATCCACGTGTCACTCGAATTCACCCCAGCCATCGATGACAACATTCCCGTGTTTCACATCAAGGTGATTTCAGTCAGTTTCAGTCTGTAAATGTTTGTCGCGTGGTGCATATTATTTGGAACATAATAAATACTTTTAGTTATGTCTCACATATATAAGGGATTTATAGTAAAAAAAATGTTTTTACGGGTTGTTTCTTAACCTTCTCAGGATTGTAGTGAAGATCTTAACACCATCACCATCATCATGACCATCTCTATCACCATCAATTTATTACAGCCAGACAACTAACGCTTTTGCACCAGACTGCAACACCCTCCCCCCCCCCGCGCGCTCACACTAGAGGCCAACAACCGCCTCGTTTCTTCACCGACTAATCATTAAAACTGTGTTTACCACACGTGATTAAAACTCTAGAGGACTGGACAAGAAGTGATCAGCGAAAACTACAGAACGGGGGAAGGGGGGAGGGACCTCGACAAGGCAGACGTGAGGCTCCGCCATTTTGTCCCGATCTCCCCAATTAAAGGAAGAAAATGACGTCCAATGTCAACAGATGTACCCGCGCTCGCGCCAGCGATCAGACGGACTCCGGTAATTGAATTACGGGACATTAAAAGGGAATACGATGTGATTGTCTCCCCCTGCCGGAAACTGTTCGTGTCGAATTGTGTTGACCTAGACGACAGAGGGTGGAGCCCTGTTACTGCTGGGCATTGTGTGGGGGGACGAATATTCTGGAAAAATTTTCCTTTTCATTTTACCATAAACAAATTGTCTCATCCGAAATTAAATCATAAGCTCGGGGTTACTGCAAATCTTTTGAAAGCGTTGTCGTAAAATAAATACATTTGTGTGCTGTGTCGTCGCCTCACGTTGTATGATTATGGGGTTTAAAGTTCAGAGGTCAACAAGCGCACATCGGGAAGGTAATATCTGCATTTTTTTTCTTTACAAAAATAGTATCTTATGACGATTGAATTTTGCCAAGCAAAATCCAAAATACTAAGACCTGTATGCAAGAGAGGTCCACAGTCCACAGATCTGAAAATGTCAACCACGTACAATCCTCGCGGGCTGTCACAAAACTTTAGAGCTATGGCGGATTAAGGGGGGGCTGAACGGGCTAAAGCCAGGGGCCCTCGATGATTTAGGGCCCCCAAACTTAGCATATTTTATAATAAATGTGGACAAATGTATACATGAATTGCTGAAAATATGATAAATTAATAAAATCTCATCTATTAAAATGATCTCTTTTCCTACACGATAGTCTTAGCAGTCAAAAAACCTGATTTGATAGGCTCAATAACAGAAATTATTAAAGAATATTATATATATATTTTAAATTGATAACCCTAAATGAGCTCTCGTGGCTGAAGGTGAAGTACTAAGGCTTGTGTTGCAAGCGGTGGCGGGTTCGATCCCCGGGTGGGGTGTGAATTTTTTTTTCCATGTGTTTTTTAATTTTATAAATTGTCTTTTACACTCAATTTTAGGATACCGGCAAAAAGTTATTTCTTCGAATTCGTTTTTTTCATGAATAATCATTTTAGATGAATATTTACAAGTTACAGTCTTATATTAGCTGCTAGCAATCATTTTATCTAAAGGTACACTGGCTGGATAGGCCCCCAAATTGAATTGCAGCCAGGGGCCCCGTGCAGCCTTAATCCGCCCCTGCTTTAGAGACTAACTAGAAAATATCTCGTCATTTTGAATTACTCGTGAGAAACTATGACTGCTCCTTAAAAGGACAGCATTTATTTAAAATACCAAGTGTTATTGCTTTTTATGGTGTCTCCTGTTGCTTTTTTTTTACTTAACACAAGCTAAAAGTCTTCTCGATAACTTTCAGGCACACCCAGATTAAACTTCTCTTAGACTGATAGCCAAAACATTATTTTTCTGCTTGAAAAAAAAATGTCAATGTCTTAAAACGTTATCTTTAAATTTAAAAAAAAACAACAACAAACAAACAAACTATTATTATATTTATTATTATTATTATTATAACCCCTTTTTCAGACCATGACGGTCTATTGGGCAAGTGAAGTAGCGTTCACATATTTAATTGAGCCACAGCTAACGAGCCTCCAAAATGTTTGTTTTGCGTCTGTTAAATATATTAGCCATCATATTTCAAATCTTTTCCACGATAACCAGCTACTCAAACCGAAGTTTTAAGTTATGATCATGATGGCTGTCAGGACGAGTAGCAGTGAAAAGCTTTCCTATACAATGTCATACATTCCCGGTTTCCGAAGTGTTTTTTTTAGTTCTAGGACTAATCGCCTTGATGATAAGAAAGTTATTCATCTGTCCTGAGCTGGAATGGATTACCTGTAGGTGTCCACTGCTAATTTGGAACCGCTGTCAAATTATTTTCCATAAGGAAACTTCACCTGATTTTTAAAAAAAATTTAACATGCAAAATATATACGCTTACCAGCGTAGGCTTAGAAACAAACAGGCAATAAAGTTAAGGCCCCTGTTTGAAAAAAGATACCTCTCCAAATAGACCCCCCCCCCAACAAAAAATATAAGCGGAACATATCTGGCTTGTCAGAAACAATCTGGACATATCTGGCTTGGCTACAAACAATCTGGAAATATCTGGCCTGGTTAAAACAATATGGAGATTTGAACATATCTGGCCTGGTCAGAAACAATCTGGACATATCTGTCTTGGTCAGAAACAATCTAGATATCTGGCTTGTCAGAAACAATCTGAAGATATCTGGCTTGTCAGAAACAATCTGGACATATCTGGCTTGGTCAGAAAAACTCTGAACATATCTGGCTTGATCAGAAACAATCTGGACATATCTATCTGGCTTGATCAGAAACAATCTGGACATATCTGGCTTGTCAGAAACAATCTGGACATATCTGGCTTGGTCAGAAAAACTCTGAACATATCTGGCTTGATCAGAAACAATCTGGACATATCTATCTGGCTTGATCAGAAACAATCTGGACATATCTGGCTTGTCAGAAACAATCTGGACATATCTATCTGGCTTGATCAGAAACAATCTGGACATATCTATCTGGCTTGATCAGAAACAATCTGGACATATCTATCTGGCTTGATCAGAAACAATCTGGACATATCTATCTGGCTTGATCAGAAACAATCTGGACATATCTATCTGGCTTGATCAGAAACAATCTGGACATATCTATCTGGCTTGATCAGAAACAATCTGGACATATCTATCTGGCTTGATCAGAAACAATCTGGACATATCTATCTGGCTTGATCAGAAACAATCTGGACATATCTGGCTTGATCAGAAACAATCTGGACATATCTATCTGGCTTGATCAGAAACAATCTGGACATATCTATCTGGCTTGATCAGAAACAATCTTGACATATCTATCTGGCTTGATCAGAAACAATCTGGACATATCTGGCTTGATCAGAAACAATCTGGACATATCTATCTGGCTTGATCAGAAACAATCTGGACATATCTATCTGGCTTGATCAGAAACAATCTGGACATATCTATCTGGCTTGATCAGAAACAATCTGGACATATCTATCTGGCTTGATCAGAAACAATCTGGACATATCTGGCTTGATCAGAAACAATCTGGACATATCTATCTGGCTTGATCAGAAACAATCTGGACATATCTATCTGGCTTGATCAGAAACAATCTGGACATATCTATCTGGCTTGATCAGAAACAATCTGGACATATCTGGCTTGATCAGAAACAATCTGGACATATCTATCTGGCTTGATCAGAAACAATCTGGACATATCTATCTGGCTTGATCAGAAACAATCTGGACATATCTATCTGGCTTGATCAGAAACAATCTGGACATATCTATCTGGCTTGATCAGAAACAATCTGGACATATCTATCTGGCTTGATCAGAAACAATCTGGAAATATCTGGCTTGATCAGAAACAATCTGGACATATCTATCTGGCTTGATCAGAAACAATCTGGACATATCTATCTGGCTTGATCAGAAACAATCTGGACATATCTATCTGGCTTGATCAGAAACAATCTGGACATATCTGGCTTGATCAGAAACAATCTGGACATATCTATCTGGCTTGATCAGAAACAATCTGGAATATCTATCTGGCTTGATCAGAAACAATCTGGACATATCTATCTGGCTTGATCAGAAACAATCTGGACATATCTATCTGGCTTGATCAGAAACAATCTGGACATATCTGGCTTGATCAGAAACAATCTGGACATATCTATCTGGCTTGATCAGAAACAATCTGGACATATCTATCTGGCTTGATCAGAAACAATCTGGACATATCTATCTGGCTTGATCAGAAACAATCTGGACATATCTGGCTTGATCAGAAACAATCTGGACATATCTATCTGGCTTGATCAGAAACAATCTGGACATATCTATCTGGCTTGATCAGAAACAATCTGGACATATCTATCTGGCTTGATCAGAAACAATCTGGACATATCTGGCTTGATCAGAAACAATCTGGACATATCTATCTGGCTTGATCAGAAACAATCTGGACATATCTATCTGGCTTGATCAGAAACAATCTGGACATATCTATCTGGCTTGATCAGAAACAATCTGGACATATCTATCTGGCTTGATCAGAAACAATCTGGACATATCTATCTGGCTTGCTCAGAAACAATTTTGAAACATCTGGCTTGGTCATCACAAGCTTCAAGACAGCCGACACTGATGTGCACGTTTAACTTCCTGGAGTAGATCAGTCCTAAGATGAATGCAGCAGATAAAGAGGGATCGCTGGCCACGTGTGCATGACCCTGTGATTTTCTCCATGACCCTGTGATGATCTACATGACCCTGTGATGTTCTACATGACCCTGTGATGTTCTCCATGACCCTGTGATGTTCTCCAATTACGGGAAAAGTGGTTGTCGTAGAGCTTCAAACGTCAGCAAATTCTTCCAAATCACCTTTCACTGTTGTAGCAACATTGCGACGCGAGGACTGCTCCAAAGTCTTGTTTACTGTCTTATGGCTTGTGGTTGACATTCTTGTGTGTTTATGTTAGTTGGTCACCATCGATGAGTGCATGCAGGAAACGAATAAGAAGGGCCCGTGTGCCAAATTTCAGCTCGATCGGATCACGGGAAGTGGGTCATTTTTGACTTTTGTTTTTCCGCCCGCCCGCCCGCCCATGAGATGACGACAGACAGAGAGACAGAGAGAGAGACAGAGAGAGAGACAGAGACGGCAGTGAAGTTAATATAAGGGATTTAAAAAGCAATATCTCCTCTACAATTTACCGAAACATGTAATACGTGAAGCGTTTTTGGCGAAACAGATTTGAGAACACAAGTCAAGCAAAAGACGCATCATTCATTAACAATTGACGTCTTATTTCTTGTTTACGTTAGCACCAACAACTCCTTGGATTCTAGACTTTTAGGCAGATTTATCTTAAAATTAAGTTCTGCACATCATTTTGTCTAGTCTTTTGACTTAGTCTCAATTCTTTCAGTTGTGACAAATTTAACGTTTCACAATCCACTGATGTGGCTCTCGCCCTCATAAGTTTTCCCAGCACTGGTTTACACGTGGTTGGCATAGAAAAACTGATCTGATAACACAGGATGTACCATCTGGTCAAAACGAATTAAACTCGTTGCACGGAACCACCATTATACGTCACCATACTCTATTGAGAGGGGCGGGGCATGAACTTCATGATGAAGTGTATATCTCGGAGTGACCTCCGTGGGTTGCGGTCAACTCTCTACCCCAGGTGATGCCTCCACATAACGGGTTGGACTCAACAATGTTATTGCATCTCTTTAACGGATCCTACACGCTACCCATTGTTTTCAGAACCCATTATGGCGGTATATAGTCTCCTTGTTGGGCTCACAGATCCGGGTTTTCATTGTTTATCTCTTCTGAATGTTTCCTTGTAACTTCTGACCACCGTAATCCTACAACGATTAGTGGATGAACAGACATAGGCTATTACGGCTCCCATGATAAACACTACTCGTAATTAAAGGTCCAGATTTCAAATAAGAAATCAGACTTGCTAGGTAGGAACCTATTGAACGGGGCATGGGCTAACCTGGAAAAAATTCCATTAAATAAAATAAACCCGTAAAAACAAAGTTTTTGACTATAAATCCCTTATATATGAGACATAACTAACAGTATTGATTATTTTCAAACATTTACAGACTGAATCTGTCTTAACACAAGTTTGCTTCATAACCCTAGGGGGGGAGGGGTGGGTGGGAGGGGGAGAGGGGAAAAGTCTGGTCACCGATTCGCTTGACCGAGCTCAGAGTGACACGTAAAATGTAAACAAAAGCGCACCGTCGTTTCGTTGGGTCGCCTCAATGCTCAAACTTTCACGTGGCAAAAAAACAATAACAAATCGTGAATTTTAAATTACATACCTCATATAAGGATAAACTAAAAATGCATTAATTTAATTACGGTACGTTCGATCGATCTGAAATTTTGATACGATGCATTGTTAGGTAAGACGGGTCCGTGTGCCAAATTTCAGTTCGATCGGATCATTGGGAAGTGGGTCATTTTTGACTTCTGTTTTTCCGCCCGCCGAGCCCAGAGAGATGAGAGCAGAGAGAGAGACGGCCGCGAAGTTAATATAAGGGATTTAATAAAACAAACCCGTAAAAACAAAGTTTTTGACTATAAATCCCTTATATATGAGACATAACTAACAGTATTGATTATTTTCAAACATTTACAGACTGAATCTGTCTTAACTCAACTTTGCATCATAACCCTATGGGGGGGGGAGGGGTGGGGGGTGGGGGGTGGGTGGGGGGGAGAGGGGAAAAGTCTGGTCACCGATTCGCTTGACCGAGCTCAGAGTGACACGTAAAATGTAAACAAAAGCGCACCGTCGTTTCGTTGGGTCGCCTCAATGCTCAAACTTTCACGTGGCAAAAAAACAATAACAAATCGTGAATTTAAATTACATACCTCATATAAGGATAAACTAAAAATGCATTAATTTAATTACGGTACGTTCGATCGATCTGAAATTTTGATACGATGCATTGTTAGGTCAGACGGGTCCGTGTGCCAAATTTCAGTTCGATCGGATCATGGGAAGTGGGTCATTTTTGACTTCTGTTTTTCCGCCCGCCGAGCCCATGAGATGATGAGAGAGAGAGACGGCCGGTGAAGTTAATATAAGGGATTTAATAAAACAAACCCCGTAAAAACAAAGTTTTTGACTATAAATCCCTTATATATGAGACATAACTAACAGTATTGATTATTTTCAAACATTTACAGACTGAATCTGTCTTAACTCAACTTTGCATCATAACCCTAGTGGGGGGGGGAGGGGTGGGTGGGGGGGAGAGGGGAAAAGTCTGGTCACCGATTCGCTTGACCGAGCTCAGAGTGACACGTAAAATGTAAACAAAAGCGCACCGTCGTTTCGTTGGGTCGCCTCAATGCTCAAACTTTCACGTGGCAAAAAAACAATAACAAATCGTGAATTTAAAATTACATACCTCATATAAGGATAAACTAAAAATGCATTAATTTAATTACGGTACGTTCGATCGATCTGAAATTTTGATACGATGCATTGTTAGGTAAGACGGGTCCGTGTGCCAAATTTCAGTTCGATCGGATCATTGGAAGTGGGTCATTTTCGACTTTTGTTTTTCCGCCCGCCGAGCCCATGAGATGATGAGAGAGAGACAGAGAGAGAGACAGACAGAGAGAGAGAGACGGCGGTGAAGTTAATATAAGGGATTTAAAAATTAATGTAACCATGCATGTATGTTTTACACATGATGTGGCGTAGTAATTTTATTATTGCTACTACAACAATGCAATAATCCACATACATAATTCCCGTAATGGATGCAATGCTTCTTGGATGTAATGCTGATTTGTTCAATAGTGCGCACCAAAATTACTGCACCAAATATAACTATTTTCGAACGTTCCGCATAAAATTGTTCAATATGATAATAAATGAATCAAATAATTTAAATAAAATAAATGAAAGTTCTGTATTACGTTATTTTTTAATTGGATGTGTATTTATTTTGAAAACTTCCGTAAATTTTGACGTGATGTGGTGCAATAATTGTAATGTTCCTACAGCAATAATTCAATCGTGTATATTCCACAAAGGATATAGTTCAATTATTATAATTTTCCTCCTACAATAAATCAATCATGTATATTCCACAAAGGATGTAGTACAATAATTGTAACGTTCCTACTGCAATAATGCAATCATGTATATTCCACAAAGGATATAGTTCAATTATTATTATTTTTCTCCTACAATAATGCAATCATGTATATTCCACAAAGGATGTAGTTCAATGATTGTAATTTTCCTACTATAATAATGCAATCATGTATATTCTACAAAGGATGTAGTACAATAATTGTAATGTTCCTACTGCAATAATGCAATCATGTATATTCCACAAAGGATATAGTTCAATTATTATTATTTTCCTCCTACAATAATGCAATCATGTATATTCCACAAAGGATATAGTTCAATTATTATTATTTTCCTCCTACAATAATGCAATCATGTATATTCCACAAAGGATATAGTTCAATTATTATTATTTTCCTCCTACAATAATGCAATCATGTATATTCCACAAAGGATATAGTTCAATTATTATTATTTTCCTCCTACAATAATGCAATCATGTATATTCCACAAAGGATATAGTTCAATTATTATTATTTTCCTCCTACAATAATGCAATCATGTATATTCCACAAAGGATATAGTTCAATGATTGTAATTCTCCTACTATAATAATGCAATCATGTATATTCCACAAAGGATGTAGTACAATGATTGTAATTCTCCTACTATAATAATGCAATCATGTATATATTCCGCACAGGATATAGTGTGACGACTCTAATGTTCTGACTTAACAAAACCATGCAAGCCAAATACCCAAGTCAATTTGGGAGGGAGATGGGGTTTGGACAGTTGGAAGGGAGTAGGGGTGGTTAACTCGTGGATTGTCTCCAGTACAAGACTCAACAAAGCCTCGGTCGGCGACGTGAGGTGACAAGCGTTGTATAAAGGAAGATCTTTCGATTGAACGAGAAGAAAGGAGAACGTCAGGTAAACATTGTCCGGGACTTTACTCAAAACGTGATTTCTGCTCAAAGCCAAGACGTTAGCAGACAATAGGGCTAATTGTTGGTGGAATGTCTCGTTTGACAATGGCAATACTTGTTGGACACGGGAGAGAGAGAGAGAGAGAGAGAGAGAGGGTGGGAAATGTGGGGGGGGGGTTGATCTCTGTAAACACAAGCACACGCCGGATGCCTGGTGTCCAGCGATGGTGTTGTCCATCTGATACACGCTGTTGTTACAGTGATGGTCCCTTTGTCTCTGTCTTCCCCCCCACCCCCTTGTTCAATCACCCCCTCCCCGCCTCTGGCATGTCGTTGCAGCCGACGCCGATGAAGTCATCTCCACGTGCGGCTACAGTTGTGTCAACTCGATGAGGAATTTTCTTAACTTTAGCGACACAAGAGCTCCCATAGCACCGGCTTCTAAAATGTTCGGATCCGATAGGACTTAAACAACGCGCAGATTTTTAATGTTTGTTCTGCTGTTGTATTGTTGTGTGTGTGTGTGTTTTTTACACCGTGCTTAATTCAGAATATTCCGTGGATTCAAAAATTTTGCCAGCCTTGAATCAGTTTCATTTCTGGAGGACATTCCAACGTACAAGGGAATCTGTTGAATCTCGAGCTGAGGGTTAAACTTCCTAAACTTCCATCTCTTAGTTCTAAGAATTTTTTTTAAAAAAATTGATTCCGTAAGACATGAGCTTGTTGAGTTAGAGACCACAGCCTTGGAATATTTGAAATGTTAAAATCTCTATAATATTTGAAATCTATGATCTTTGAAATGTTTGAATTTCTATAATACATATAATAAAATTTCTAAAACATTTGTAATGTTAAAATCTCTATAATATTTGAAAGTTTAAAATCTCTATAATGTTTGAAATGTTCGAATGTCTATAATATTTATAATATGAAAATCTCTATAATACATGTGTTTTTAAAATAAGGACAAGGGACACCAAAATGTTAGGTTTGATGAATAAAATAATTGCCCATCTCTTATAAATACAAGCAGTGCAATAATTGCCCATCTCTTATAAATACAAGCAGTGCAATAATTGCCCATCTCTTATAAATACAAGCAGTGCAATAATTGCCCATCTCTTATAAATACACGCGGTGCAATAATTGCCCATCTCTTATAAATTATACAAGCAGTGCAATAATTGCCCATCTCTTATAAATACACGCGGTGCAATAATTGCCCATCTCTTATAAATACAAGCAGTGCAATAATTGCCCATCTCTTATAAATACAAGCAGTGCAATAATTGCCCATCTCTTATAAATACAAGCAGTGCAATAATTTCCCACCCCCTTATAAATCCATGTCATACAATCTTTCCCATCTTCTATAAATACATATAATACATTCATTTCCCATCCCTTCTAAATACATATGATACTATCGCTAGGCCCCCAACCACAACAAATGGTAATTTCAATTTTAAAAAAATAATTCCATAAATCTCTTTGGAAGTGAACTCAACAACTTCCAAAAGTTTCATTACGATTGGAGAATAAAATAATATTACATTTCCTACACAAGAAAAAAAAACTTCATTAAGGGCCCCCGGGTCCTATCGGCGCAAGATGTAAAGCTGAAATCCCCCGCAGATGATTGTAATATGTATCAATATGTATCAATATTTATCAAGGTCGTGTAAAATCGAATGGGAAATAAGGTCTTAAACATCCACGATTTAAAAAAAAAGAAAAGATTTAGGCCCCCGGCCCCGAAGGAATGGACATGAGGGTTTCAATACCCTATACTATTTTAATATGCCCCATCAAGTTCTGAAGTATCAAGTTTGAAACATCTATTTCCATATATCCAGTATCCAATGTTTAAAATCATTATTATAAAGTTCATAGAAATGAAACAACGGTATATAGGGCTCCAGGCCCCCAATGAGTGAGATTAGAAAATTATTTTGCCGTTGTAATTCCCGGGAGTGTACTAAAAAACTTCTAAAAGTTTCACCGCGATCGGATCAATGGTTTATTAAGTCATAAAGTATACAAATAAACGTACATTCATTTGTATATGAATAGATTTTTTTTCCTTTCAGTTTTTACGATCATGTATTCAATCTCACATATCATTGAAAGTGTATGTGTAGTTTTCTCGTTACCTTCGTGTGTATATAAACTCATTCTGGTGTCATTAGTTTGATTTCAAGAGCCGAAACAGTTTCTAAGTGTGTGTCTCCGAGTGTCCGAAATATTTGCAGACAAATGTTGGACAGGACTCCTACAAGGCCCGAGTCGAACGTAAGAAAAAAAAATTTGAAAAACAGAAAAGAACAAAAAAGAAAGAACAAATTTGACCGCTGGGCCAGTGATGAGGTCAAATTGTTCCATCAAGCTGGAGAATATTCAACATTGTTTTGTACTCTCCTGATTTCTGGCCAGCGCTAACAAGGCGTCCCTAGCAACAGGGACATGCCAAAGCTTGAATCAATTCACCACAACGGGTTAACCCAAATCCAAACAATGGCGGATAGAGTGGTGGTATTGTTTGGGGCAGTTTGCCCTAATACCTGCATCATTTTTGTCCCGGGGGAAAAGATGCGCGACTGCAATACTGCCGATCCAAACAATTATTTCGTTAGCGAGAGACGTGAAGTGGTGGAAGGAAGAAGGGGGGAAAAAAAGGCGCACGAATGTTCTCGCCTAAGCTCGTGTTTTGTTTGAGGTGAGCAGCGAAGCAGTTTCACGAGGAGACCGGCATGGCGGACGCCGAGATCCAAAAAAAATGTCGGAATGTGATGTCTTTTGTCGCAGTCTCTTTTGATGGGGACAGGAAATGATTAAACTCGGATTGAGCTCCCATGATTATAGCTAATCGCAAGGCTGATGTTTTGTGCACGTTTGAATGGAAAGGGGGGAGGGGTGGTGAGGGCGGGGGAGAAGTTCCCAGGTCTCCACAGAGAGATGATTGTATTGAAAATTTCAGCGTCGTGACAGAAAAGTTTCCAATGTCGTTACAGAAGATAGTTACCCGTGACAGCAAAGTTTCCAATGTCGTTACAGAAGATAGTTAGTTACCTGTGACAGTAAAGTTTCCAATGTCGTTACAGAAGATAGGTACCCGTGACAGTAAAGTTTCCAATGTCGTTACAGAAGATAGTTACCAGTGACAGTAAAGTTTCCAATGTCGTTACAGAAGATAGTTACCCAATCTACAGTTTCTTTTGGTAAAGTGAATCATCCGCTGTGTCAGAAACGTTTGCACATCATGTTTGTAGCAGAGCGGAGAATATTTTGAAAAGCATACCAGTAATAGGTTATCTATAGATTATATCTTACCGAATCTTTTCAATACAGTGTCTATCAAAACTATGCTTTGAAAGACCGCTGACGGCAAGTGGCTGAAGTAAAAGAAAAGACACTGGGGCGAGTTATAAACACTATCAGGAGAGCGCATCAAGAGTCGCACTTTGACTGAGGTCACATGCTCCTCTAGGATGAATGATGCCACTAAAGGGACCTTTTCGTTTCGACACCGAGCAACGTTCTCAAGAACAAATGATGATGATGTTAATTCTTCCACTACCTAACCAGTAGATGAATCGCTAACCTAGAACATCATTTTCGCCTTTCTGCAACACTTGTTAAAATATCCAAAAATTTAAATAGAAATTTTGACTTGTCCCATTAGAAACCATTGACCACTCCATCCAATAAAGTTTCGAGTAAACAATCCATTATTTTATCCCAATGAAAATACATTAATTGTCCATGATCAGTTTATTTGTGTGATTATCTTTCAGTTCATATCTATTTTTTTTAAATTATATAATTAGATATGTATTAAAAAATATTCGAAACACAGTAAGGATTTACAAGAGAAAAACTATTTAAGGGTTACAGTAAAGTGGGGTTAATTATAATCCCACTGTTTTTTTTTCTTTCCTTTTTTCAATCTCTCATATTTCAAAATTCACAATCATCTCGTTTCCTGGTTGAAAAGAACGCGCAGTCAGAAATTATTCAAATCAATACAGATTGAAATGGCTAAATCAATTTTAACCTCCAAAACACTTGGGCCCATTAATGCCGGTTAACGGGTCGTGTTAATTAACTCCCTTTTATACTACAGACCCCAACCGAAAAGTTCCGAAGGGGAGAGAAGCCGCGAACGACTAGGGTCGAGTCATTCATTTCCATAATCGTCATCATTTTACCGGTACGTCCCTCGCTCAATGAAGCAGGGATGAACCGCTTACAGGTCTGATTTCAATGGACTCTGCCGTCCACGTAAGCAGATTAGCTTTGAGACGCGGCAGAAGTTTTCACGAAGCTCGCATCTTCCTAATCATATTTGAACCGCAACTCCAACAACGGACCGGGACCGGTGGAGTGGTCGCCCCAATTGATCACGTCCTAATCTCGGGGCCCATCCCATCGCCCCTAACCTTGTTGCGGCGCTTATAACCCAATATGGCGTCCTCGGCATTTCCTCTTCCGGCTACAGTTCGGCGGTTAATCTTGTTAGCGCGTGCGCAATTTCCGAATAAGCTAGCCAATCAGAAACCAGAGATTGAAGTTGGAGCGGTCCTGTGCGGGCACTTTAAAATGATTGGTTGTTGAGAGAGAAAGGCGACGCTTAAGGAAATAATGGTGTGATTTTCACAATTTTATTATTATTCATGTCTGACTGTTGTCGTGTATTTAATTAGGGCTTTCCCGTAATTGTGGAGTCCACAAAAACACCGTATGTGCTCTATTACGACTTTTTTCTAATTTAACTTTGTTTAAATTCACTTTACGATTGTAGTAGAACTGATGGGGAAAATTGAACAAGGGAGGCCAAAGCCATGTATCGTTTGGTCGTAAATTGATAGGTTACGGAAAGGGTTAATTATTATTATTATTTTTTTTAATTGTAAATATTTTTTATGATACATATTGTACTAATTTGTCTACAAAGTATATATACATTAAGTGATTCGCTGCTGGTTTAGAAAAAAAACTTATCCAAACTCCACGATTTAAATAAACATTACTCTAGGCATTGCTGTGATATATTTACCCACAGTCATACTATTATTCTAATCAGATAGTTAGCATTTTGTAGCGTCATTTGTCAAATATATGAGCTCATGCTAAATGGCAAAGTTTAAATATTCTACGGTTTTCTATCTAATAACAAAGATAAATTCTTGTTTTCTTACGAGTAAACAAATAAACATAACTTTTGAAAGAAGAGGGCACATCGAATCACCGGATAAGATAGGAACCGTGTCTGCCTCTGGCCCATTGGTGTAGCTAGGGATTGAGGGTCCGGGGGCTTAGCCTCTTTGGGGGGGGGGCTGCATTTTTACATTCGACATCATGACATGAGATAATGTACACTCTCTTGGGGGCCCTCCTCACGTTGGGGCCAAGTGGGGCTTTCGAATTTGGACAACCCCAAAACCCTAGCTACGGCACTGCTCTGGCCTGTACCCTAAGAGTTTTTTTTTAAATAGAAAAAAAAGATAATTCTGAATGAAGACACAAGACAAGATAAGTCTGCAAGAATAATACAATTTTAAGTGGAAAAAAAGAAACTTGTAATCTTTTTATAATAGAGTAAAAAATGTGAGAAACGGAACCAACTATGCACGTTTTGGTTCTAGATGGAGTGATGTGGAAAATTTAGAAGAAATATTTTATTTTAAAACAATTCTTTCTTCGATCCTCTAAACTCTAAACGCTCAACTGTTGATATGTTAACATATATGCTCAGTGCTTGCATGTCTCGAAGTTTTCTGTCTGTTACCAGCGGGTCTTATTTCTTGGTTTTTATACTATTGCTCAGTAGTAGAACGAAAATATTTTTAGAAGATCTCAAAGTGACAGTAAAACATTATATAGATTAGGCTGGTACAATGGAGCTTGCTAAAATTTTCCTTTTTTAAATCCCTTATATTAATTTTGAAATCTTGTCGTCATCTCTCTCTGTCTCTCTCTCTCTCTGTCTCTCTCTCTCTCTGTCTCTCTCTCTCTCTCTCTCTCGCGCGCGCTCTCTCTCTCTCTCTGTCTGTCGTTCGCGGGCGGGCGGAAAAAACAAAAGTCAATTAAACAACCCCGTAAAAACAAATTTTTTGACTATAAATTCCTTATATATGAGACATAACTAAAAGTATTGATTATGTTCAAACGTGACAAACATTTACATACTGAAACAGACTGATCTCCCCTTGTTGTAAAAAACGGTGTGGGGGGAGGTGTGGTCACGGATGGCTGGACTTAACTCAGCGTGACACGTGAATGTAAACAAAGCAGGCCGCTACATATCTATTATATAAAAACCCTCAATTATGACTCACTGTTGCCTAACGCTAAGGGACATCACTCTGGTTTTTTTTAATATAAATTGAAAATATAGACTTAAAAATCATAATCATTTTGGTTTCCAGATTAAAATTAACAAGGACGTCATTGTTTTATGAGGATTGTTAATTATAAAATAGTTTGTGTACATTTTAGGAATATTTTGTTTTTATTATGGCTGCGGAAATTAACGATTAATTTCTCAATTAATCGATAAGAATGTTTAACGATGAAAATTTGTTTTGAGGATTAATCGACCCACCCCTTATATATGTCCTGGAAGTAAAAAAGTAAACTATTTTAGCCGATAAATATAAACTAATTTCCGGACGATTACACGAACATTTTGGTTTTAAACCATTGACTGACGTGAATGTTCAAAATGTTGATAAAGGTGATTGTGTCCATTGAGAGAAATTTTTTGCCTACCATGCAATGTTCCCTCTAAGTCTAAGCTTCGTTGGTCCGTGAGCAAAGTTAAAAACAAATAACTCGAGTGCAAGGTTGCACAACGTCCATTTTGTGTGCAATATTTTACAAAATTTTCTGCGCGGTGATTCTAAACTCCTGCGTGGCGTCGGTCAAATATCTCCGCATGCAGCCACGCTGCTTAAAGGGCACATTGCTACCATGGTACTAAAACTTCGCTTACATATCACCTGCAACTCAAACATCCACTGGTTCACTACAGTATCGGAAACTTCAGCTGAGACAATCTAAAGCTATGTGAACGATTGTTGAGATCAGCTGGTTTTATTGTCAATAAGACCGGCTCATCACTTGAACCAAATAATGTCAATACACTTGTCTGTTTGCGTTGTTGGTTAAAAGATGTCATAAAAAAGACATTCCAACGTTTTTCCGATTTTAAAGTTAGTTGGACTTTTGAGGAAAAAAAACGTGGGCGCCGCAGGCGCCACGGCGCCTCAGCACAACTTAGTAGTTACATAGTGTGTCATTTAAATCCCTTACATTAACTTCACCGCCGTCTCTCTCTGTCTGTCGCTCGTCGTCGGGCAGGGGTGCGGAAAAACAAAAGTAAAAAATGACCCATTTCCCGTTAAGCCATCGAGCTGAAATTCGGCACATGCACCCAAGTCACCGAACAATGCATCTTATCCAAATTTCAGATCGATCAAACGTACCGTAATTAAATTAATGCATTTTTAGTTTATCTCTATACAATGTATGTAATTCAATTTCACTGTTTGTTATTGTTTTTTTTTCACGTGACAGTTCACGCGTTGACGCCACCAATCGATGTACCGGCGTGCTTTTGTTTACATTTTACGTGTCACGCTGAGCTCGGTCCAGCGATTGGTGACCAGACCTTTCCCCTCAAACCCTCCCTCCCCCCGGTTATACAGTAAATTGGAGTTAAGGCATATTCAGTCTGTAAATGTTGATCGCGTTTCAACATGATCAATACTTTTAATAATGTCTCATTTATAAGGGATTTATAGTCAAAACGTTGTTTTTACGGGTCTTTTAAAAAAAATTAAATCCCTAATATTAACTTCACCGCCGTCTCTCTCTGTTGGTCTGTCGTTCGTCGTCGGGCAGGAGGGCGGAAAATCAAAAGTCAATAAGGGATTTAGTAAAATAAACCCGTAAAAACAAAGTTTTTGACTATAAATCCCTTATATATGAGACATAACTAAAAGTATTTACAAATATTTACAGACTGAATCTGTCGTAACTCAACTTTGCTTCATAACCCTGTGGTAGAGGGGGAAAAGTCTGGTCACCGATTCACTTGACCGAGCTCAGCGTGACACGTAAAATGTGAACAAAAGCACGCGGGTACGTCGGTGGGTCTCGTCAATGCATCAACTCAAACTCTCACGTGGGGAAAAAACAATAACAAACCGTGAATTTGAATTACATACCTCATATAAGGATAAACTAAAAATGTATTAATTTAATTACGGTACGATCGATCGATCTGAAATTTTGATACGATGCATTGTTAGGTGAGACGGGGCTGTGTGCCAAATTTCAACCCGATCGGATCACGGTAAGTGGGTCATTTTTAAATCCCTTATATTAACTTTACCGCCGTCTCTGTCTGTCTCTCTGTCTGTCGTCATCTCATGGGCGGGCGGAAAAACAAAAGTAAAAAATGACCCACTTTCCGTGATCCGATCGAGCTCAAATTTGGCACACGGACCCGTCTGACCCCACAATGCATCGTATTAAAATTTCAGATCGATCGAACGGAGCCTAATTAAATTAATGCATTTTTAGTTTATCCTTATATGAGGTATAAAATTCAAATTCCCTGTTTGTTATTGTTTTTTTTCCACGTGAAAGTTTGAGTAGACGCGTTGAGGAAACCCATCGAAGCAACGGGGCGCTTTTGTTTACATTTTACGTGTTACGCTGAGCTCGGTCAAGCGAATCGGTGACCAGACTTTTCCTCTCTCACAGGGTTATGAAGCAAACTTTAGTTAAGACAGATTCAGTCTGTAAATGTTTGAAAATAATCAATACTGTTAGTTATGGTTCATATATAAGGGATTTATAGTCAAAAACTTTGTTTTTACGGGTTTGTTTTATTAAATCCCTTATATTAACTTCGCGGCCGTCTCATGGGATGGGCGGGCGGAAAAACCAAAGTCGAAAATGACCCACTTCCAGTGATCTGATCGAGCTGAAATTTGGCGCACGGACCCGTCTCACCTAACAATGCATCGTATCAAAATTTCATATCGATCGATTTTACCGTAATTAAATTAATGCATTTTTAGTTTTTCCTTATATAACGTATGTAATTCAAATTCACGGTTTGTTATTGTTTTTTTCCCACGTGAAAGTTTGAGTTGACGCTTTGAGGCGACCCATCGAAGATACGGGGTGCTTTTGTTTACATTTTACGTGTCGCGCTGAGCTCGGTCAAGCAAATCGGTGACCAGACTTTTCCCCTATCCCCCCCCCCAGGGTTATGAAGCAAAGTTGAGTTAAGACAGATTCAGTCTGTATGTTTGTCGTGTTTGAAAATAATCAATACTGTTAGTTATGTCTCATATATAAGGGATTTATAGTCAAAAACGTTGTTTTTACGGGTTTGTTTTATTTACTTTTGTTTTTCCGCCCGCCCGCCCGCCCAAGACAGACAGAGAGAGATGACGAGACGGCCGCGAAGTTAACATAAGGGGTTTAAAATGACCAACTTCTCGTGAAGCCATAGAGGTGAAATTCGGCACACAAACTCGTGTCACCTAACAATGCACTGTATCAAAATTTCAGATCGATCGAACTTAACGTAATTAAATTAATGCATTTTTAGTTTATCTCAATATTACATTTGTAATTCAAATTCACAGTTTGTTATTGTTTTTCTTTCACGTGCCATTTGATTTTACGCGTTTACGCCACCCGTCGTTCTCCACACCTCCTCCCGTCCCTTCCCCCGGTTTTATAGCCAGTGGATATCACTCGGTTTCATTCTGTAAATGTTTATCGCGTTTGAACATAATCAATACTTTTTTAGTTATGTCTCATATATATATAAGGGAATTATATTAAAAAAACTTTGTTTTTAAATCCCTTACATTAATTTCACCACCGTCTCTGTCTGTCTGTCTCTCTTGCTCTGTCTTTCGTTCGTCGTCGGACAGGCGGGCGGGCGGAACAACAAAAGTAAAAAATGACACACTTCCCTGACACCATCGAGCTGAAATTTTGCACACGGACCCGTGTCACCTAACAATGCATCGTATAAAAATTTCAGATCGATCAAATGGACAGTAATTAAATTAATGCATTTTTATTTTATCTCTATGTAACTCTATGTAATTCAATGTCGCCGTTTGTTATTGTTCGCCTTCCACGTGCCACTTGAGTTTAGTCCAGCCATCGATGTCCACACCCCTCCCCCCTCCCCGTTTTTAAACCCAGGAGAGTTCAGTCAGTTTCAGTCTGTAAATGTTTGTCGCGTTTGAACTTAATCAATACTTTTAGTTATGTCTCATATATAAAGGATTTATAGTCAAAAACTTTGTTTTTACGGGGTTGTTTATTAAAAAGCAAACTATTTGGTCAGACGTGTTTATGGTGATGACATGGTTCGAGCAGGCGACTTGACTGAGTTTGGAGACTGCGTCACTGGTCACGTGATGTGAACTCAGAGTGGATATACATCTAAAGCGAATGAGATTAAATTCTGAGTTGTTACACAGACCACGAACGGTGCCTTCATTTGCAGTGTTGATCCACTGAAAGTCTGTTACAGTTACAACAGAATAACAAGCTAAACACATATTACAAAATAAATTTTATCGAAGCATGTTTAAACCAAGTTTGTAATACGGAGTTGTAATACGGAAAAAAAACTTCCGGTTGTTCAAAATGGCGGAACCTAAATTTCTCTGCTGTCATTAAAAGACAAAAACAATCAAGCGCTGGAGAAATAAACAACATACAAATGCAAATTAAGGAAATTAAAGTTTTCAAGGAACTGATCTTCGAAATGAATTCCTTCAATGCTCGTCTGGTTGTATTTTACTTGGTTTTGTCATTTTGTGGCTGTTAATAATATTAATATTAATCCGGAAGTTGTCTCACAGCTCTCACCAGTGGCTCATAGAAACTGCAACGTGCGCAGTAGCCACACCCCGGGCAACGGCTTCGACTGGCTTGCTAAACCTGGTGAGGGTAGCCGACGGGTCTCAAACCCTCGGTGATCTAGATATGTCTATCTATGCACGTGAAGACTGGATTCGGTGGACAGAGCGGAGGAACCACTAGTTGGTCAACGGTCAAAAAGGCGAATCTCAGCAAAGCGTTGTGGAACGCTAAGGGCATGACAAGACACACAGGACATCATGGCCATCCACTGCACCCGTTTCCATCTCCAGCCGTCTCGACTTAGTCCTGCCGCTGGATAAGATGGCCTCGGGCGAGAGAGTGAGATCGACGAATTGCGCAACTCCTTCTCACTTAAATCCAAAATCACCGCGCAAGTCACTTTTGTCATCCATCTCATACCAGCGGTCTACAACCCTCGGATGACTAGAGTGGTCCTCGTCGTATCGACGGACGAACGAACAATACGGAGTTGGTTGAATTCAAGACCCAGTAATGCAATCACCAGTCGATGAACGATTCGACGGAATTTTTGTTTTAATCAACATACTGTACGGGCTGCTGGAGCGAAGTCAATAGTGCGCTCGCCTCACAAGCTGAGGGGCGTGGGAACGATTCAACTTTAAAGCCCCTATAAAAAATTTTGATGAATCACTAACGCTAAGAAAGTCCTCCGCTGACCTGGAGAGGGATGGGCGCCGCCAGGTCTATCAAGCCCGAGAATGTTCTAATGGAAACATTAGAAGCCCCTACGACTACGGGGTTATAACGACCACGAGGTTATGGGACAAAAAAAATAATTAAAAAAATGAAAGTACATTTACATATTCACTTTCTCTTCACATCTTCATTTTATGCTATATCCTTGCATAGCAAAAGCCACATTAAAAAAAAACAAACAAAACATATTGAAGTATATATATATTATTATGGAGACATATTTTAGATTTCATTTCAAATTTGATTATTGTTTACACATGTGACAAAGACACGAAAATATTTAACAAAGAAACAAAATCGGGTCCCGCTGTGACTCGAACACAGACCTCCGGATTCAGAATCCGACGTGCTACCCAACTACACTACAGGGCCAGATGTTGCAGGTGTCGCTTATAGCGTACTTGTACCTTTCTAGCGTTGTACACGACAAAAGAGGCTAATAGGTTTATAGGTTAAGCCCCCCTCCACCCCCCTCCACCCCGCACCGTCCTCCCCAGTTGTTACTGTCACAGGTCACTGAGTGGCCGTCAGCGTCTGGGTCTGGTGACAAGCTTCGGGGTCAAAGGTCATACATACAGGTCTAGTGCGCCCACTGCTTATTTAGCCGCTGATCGCCCAGAAGACGTGGTGTGGTGTCTCTAACAAGGTCAATGTCATTCAATCGTCATTAACACCTTACAATTTAAATTGATCATCACCTTGTTCTAGACTAGGGCGTATCCCATTTATCAACGCTCGGGGCAAATGCGGGAGTAATCTATTGCAAGATACCGATTTTTACATACCCGTTGTGTCAACCGTCCTCATCCCCCACTTTTTAAAAACATTTCTTGCACGTCTCTTCTGTTTTTCTGGGATTGTTTTTTGTGATATAGACTTGTGCCCATTATTTTTTTCTTTCTTTTCTCTACTCTGTAAATATATGCGGGTAGGATTGATGTTACACAATATAAATGGCCAGTTTTGTTAAATATTTTTTTGTTAAGTTTTGAAAATCATAAAGCTATTTCCTGAAAATTTGACCTGATGAAAGGGTTTTTTTTAATATTATATTTTTTTAATAATATTTTTTGTCAGGCCCCTAAAACAGTTTGTGTCTCATTTGAGCCTTTGAAAAGAACTTGGATCGCCGTCAAATTCTATTTAATGACATGATTGTGAATGTAGTTTTTTTTTCTCACAGACTATGATGAGTAGCGTACGGCGTGACGTACACAACTTTGAGTGCCATGTAAGACACATTCCCATGGTCCTGTTGTAGTTTTTTTCTCACAGACTATGATGAGTAGCGTACGTCGTGACGTACACAACTTTGAGTGCCATCTAAGACACATTCCCATGGTCCTGTTGTAGTTTTTTTCTCACAGACTATGATGAGTAGCGTACGTCGTGACGTACACAACTTTGAGTGCCATGTAAGACACATTCCCATGGTCCTGTTGTAGTTTTTTTCTCACAGACTATGATGAGTAGCGTACGTCGTGACGTACACAACTTTGAGTGCCGTCTAAGACACATTCCCATGGTCCTGTTGTAGTTTTTTTCTCACAGACTATGATGAGTAGCGTACGTCGTGACGTACACAACTTTGAGTGCCATGTAAGACACATTCCCATGGTCCTGTTGTAGTTTTTTTCTCACAGACTATGATGAGTAGCGAACGTCGTGACGTACACAACTTTGAGTGCCATCTAAGACACATTCCCATGGTCCTGTTGTGGTTGTTTTCTCACAGACTATGATGAGTAGCGTACGGCGTGACGTGCACAACTTTGAGTGCCGTCTAAGACACATTCCTATGCTTCTGTTGACATGGCTAGCCCCCCCCTCCCTCTCCCATGGCCCCTCCCGTCGGATTGCTCGGTCGAACTGAGGTGTCCAGTTGATTCTTTGAAAACACACGCACTGAAACACGATAGCCCTGTCCCAGGCGATCGGCGCTGGACATCAAAGAGGTCACTCCATAACAACAAGGCTACCCGACAGCACGGGCGGGATGTCCCAGGAAGTGACGTCACGACAAGAAGCTAGAGATGGCTTTGAGACACATTGGTAGTAGAGTCTTTAGTTTAGAGAAGGCATCTTTAAAATACATGGTATATCTCTACCTCTCGTTAAAACACACAGATGGCATGCTTTGAATCGGTGAAAGTGAGCAATTTGTAACGCGACTAGGAATATAAGTCCGCGTCAGGTACATATCATGATGAAAATAAACTTTACAAAAAAAAATATATATTTTGTTTTTCACGTTCCATATTTTATTTTAATTTTTTTTTGTGTTGAAGAGGTTTAGCTTTTAGATGTGCGTCTTTTTTATAAAGTATACCAATACATAATATGCGTTTTTCTCCCGGCACCTGAAAGTAAATTATGTCATGACTATTTCTTATTGAACTTATTATCAATCTAATTTAAAATACACATTGCGTCTTTCTAAGCTTGCATTACTCAACGTAAGCTCATTTAATTACTTTCATTGGCGTTCCGTAAATTTGACTTCAACTTGTTTTTTCCATCAATGATTTTAATTGTCTGGTCGGGTTTGTCCTTAATTGTTAATTTATGTTTATTTGAAAATAATTATCTTAATACAGCACATTTCTTTATTGTTCGTCTTAAAATTCAGAGATAATCCATGTTGGCCGAAATCGCCCGCTCCATCGCGGTATTGGAATGATACGCAAATACGTCCCAAATCCGGCAACATATTAAGATATCGTTGAAAACAAAATAATTGTAATGTCCAAATTGTGAAAGGCCCATTTCCGTCCACGAACAAATCCACCAGACTAGTTGCACCGGCCAAACAACCTCAAATGCCCACACCAGCACAACTACGGATAACTTATTGGAATCTTACTCTTTAACCGAAAACCGCTTAATTCCGGGCCCGTCCTTAAGTTCTCCCGTTTACGTCCGCGTGACGGCGCTGTGATCGGTTTTGAAATAACACGTAAAACGTTGGACTCAAACATCACGCGGTGCAAACAACGGGGAGCCGTACAGTGTACGCTAGCAACCGTCGGGTAATTTCAGCGGTCTTGTAAATCTTTAAGTTGTTCCCCCCATCTGCGATGCAAGCGGGCGGTATTTTGAGGCGCACGCCCTCCCGACCCCCGGGGCGGCTACGTCAGCGACGTAAAGCGGCGGCCGCTCTTATCTAAGCGCTTACCGGCAAAAGTTGCGCGGTCGTTTTCAACCGATAAACAGCTATTATGGCGTTATTTCCCTGACAGGGGAGAGAGAGACAACGCAGTAATTGATGACATCATCACGCGTTTCTACACGACGGTTTATGCCGGTGACGTCAGCGGTCGCCGTGCAGGAGGGGGGAGAACGTGCGTTATCAACGACTCGGAGTCCGCGTAAGGTTGAAGTGGGGCTGCGGTAGGCAGTAATTTGTCTCATGAAAAGCGCCTTAATCAAAGCTTTGCCCAACTGTGCCTGTCAATGATTTGTCCATTTGTTGTAACACGTTTCATAACGTTCAAAGATCTGATAAGAATCACTCTCCATCCTCTCCCTCCACCCCCCCTTCCCTCCTCCAACCAACACCACATTAATTAAAAAAAATATTTAAAAATCCCCAAGAACAAGAAGTGTGCATTGGGCATCTACGGTCACTAATCCCACGAGAGATGTTTGGGACTTGTGACGGTCGACAAACGACGATTGAACTCTCCCCCGAGGCACGTGTGTGATATCGCTAATGGCCGAGCAGGAAGGCCGGTTGACTGGGGGACCTTAACGCCGGTTGATGCAGGCTGATTTAGCCGGTTTGTGCCTGTGAAGGGAGAAAAACAACATTTTGTTTTTAAGGAGGGCTATTTTTTTTATATAACGAGGGCTCTCTTTTGATAGCAACACAATTTAGGTGCATGCTGTGTTAGGGCCCTTATTTTTCTATATTTTTAAAGATTGAAACAAAAGATTGGTGATTAGTGAAAATCATCTTAATCCCTATTTTGACAATGATTGTCAGATAAATTCAATCGTTATAAAAACTTCTTAGTTGCTTTTTTAAATATTATTTCTCATATTAACACTGTATTGATTATGCACGGATCCATTTATTGATATTGCATGGACTAACAAATGAGATAAACTCTTTATGGTTATAATTAAAATACATTATGGGGACAAAACTTACACAAAATTCTTCTAAAATTTCTGCATGTGTGCAATTGGACTAAAATCAATTGTGCGCCCTTGAAAGGCGTCAGGAGGTATGTAACGATAACTTAATATACTCTTTTATGTAGGCGTTCTCACAATAATTAATCTTGTGTACAATAATTCACTGAAGAATTCGTTTATCCAAAACAACTTTAATATATATATATATATATATATATATATATATATATATATATATATATATACACATAGATATAATTTGAGGTAATATAACGTGGAAATCTTGATTCATTCATCACACAACCTTCCTCGTCGGAAGTCTACACACAACTGTTCGTCCAACACTTTCAACCAATAGAAATGCTCCTTTCTTCCCGCGTATCTTGTACACGTGACCTTACGTCACAAAATTATGTTAATCAGATGTGACAAGGTACTCTGAAAGAACAACAGATGTCTTAGAATGTGGTTTACTAAGTCGGGCAATAGATCTCTTACGATCCCCAAGGTGATACAAACACAGACCCGTAGAGGTCAGTTGGTCGGTAAGGCAGACAACAAATAACTCTTCTTCAGTATGGCAGATAGCATACACTTATTTAGATCGGCCAGCCACAGACATTTATGTGTCTTAGTTTTCCTGGTTTGATCGGGTTATTATTATTATTATTATTATCATCATTATTATTATTGTTATTGTTATTATTATTATTATTATTATTGTTATTATTATTATTATTATTATTATTATTATTATTATTATTATTATCATTATTATTGTTATTGTTGTTGTTGTTATTATTATTATTATTATTATTATTATTATTATCATTATTATTATTATTATTATTATTATTATTATTATTATTATGTATTTGTGCTCAATTAATGTTGTTCAGTATAAGCTGAGTCAATCAGGGCCCGCGCAGTGTGGGAGTTGCTGCATCATTTCCATTAATAAATCTATTTCTGTTTAACAGTTTGTTACGAGTCATTGTGAATATTTTTTACAGCACCTTAATTTGCTTTCAAAAACTTTTCATTCTCAAGTTTCAGTTCATAAAACTGACCACACGAGAGGTCGGACAGTAAGACCAACAAAACGACGATTTCAAAGGTAGTGACAGTGACAGTAGTGAAAGTGAGCGGGCTGTACACGGACATGTGGGTCAAAAATACAATGTTCGTACTGGATACGTACATGTAGGTCAAAAATACAATGTTCGTACTGGATACGTACATGTAGGTCAAAAATAAAAATGTTCGTACTGGATACGTACATGTAGGTCAAAAATAAAAATGTTCGTACAGGATACGTACACGTGTGTCAAAAATACAAATTATGTTTCATACTGGATACGGACATGTGGTAGCATTAGTTTTGTTTGGATTTCTAACCGGAATGATCATGGGAATATACAAGTCAGGTGGTTGGCTGACGCATCGAGAGACAGATATTCTCCTATAAAGTACACCGAGGAAAGGTAATGTCATAATTATAGTGCCGAGGTCAAAGGTCAAAGGTCTCATATAAAAATTCCAACTTCCCCAACAACTCACAAAAATTTGTTTAAAAAAAAATCATTAAAAAATTTAATGAAAAATAAAAAAATAAATAAACAATAAGTAAAAACTATTAATTAGTATTTAGTATTGGCACTTTACCTAATTATTTATCCGCTTAATTAATGCAAATATCTAAAATCATGTTAATATATATTTCGATTTCCAAAAGTAATTACAGACTATAAATGTACCGAAAGAGGTAGCGTGCGTATTTCACACTGCTACATAATCGATTTTAAAAATTCATTTATTTTTCCTTCGAACACTTTTCTGTTTTACATATCTCAAAAATTGTTAAGTGGAGTTTGTTCTAAGATTTATGGAGGAATTTTTAAATTAGTATTTTCGTAAAACATATTCTTTACTTCTATGAGATTTTAAAACTATGTTTGTGAATATATTGTTTCAATTGGTTTAAAATATTAAACACTTAAATTGGAAATAAGGTCGAGTATGTCTCTTTAAATGAGCAATGTTCATTATTCCAATAAAAATTATGTACAATAAAAATTTTTGTGATTTGGTTGCAATGGATTTTATTCTTTTTAATAATTTTTTTTTATTCTTCTTTCCATAAAATAATATTAACTGTCAAAAACAAATTTTGAAAGGACAAAAAATAAAAGAGAGATTTAAAATATTTAATATAAAATTTTTTCGATGACTGTTTCAAAATTAACGACTAAATCTTGAGCTAAAAATCTATTTTGACCTTTATATATATAATTGTGCCCATAAGTCATAAGTAATAGAAAACAATTCACACCAAACTGGCAACCTAAGGCAGCAGTGCATTTCAAATTAGGGTAGAAACACTTAACATTAACATCGTTTACATTGTACTAATCAATAAATAAGTACTGTTTTCGTTTGAAATTTACAAGTTTGATATACTTGAATCAAGCCCTACTTTGTCCCCCCCCCGCCATTTCAAATTTAAATGATTTTTTATAAAGTGTATTTACCAAACTGCCAGATTTCTGATTGATGTAAACACCATTAAAGTGAAATGTAAACAAGTTGTTTGACTCAGTACCCGCCCTCGGGTCAGCCTCGGTTGTTTATGATCAATCATGTAATTACCATAACTGCAGCTATTATTGTCATCACGAGCTCGTTTCATCTCCTCACCCCCCCCCCGCCCCCAACCCCACTTCTCCCGTCCACCACCGAGGGTTGCATAGATACACTCCCCGAGACAATGCCAGAAATTATGGCTCGCGTTTCCAAAAAATAATGAAGGGCCAAACTGGGAAGAAAGGGGAAAGAACTCTGAAGATGAGACGGAGAAAAGACGAAATGTCAACACGCGCGAGATTTAATTCTCTGTAACAAACTCATAAAATTGTTTCACCCGCCGACAAAGGGCCGAGCCGTGTCCGAAGGGAAGTCGAGGGGGAAAAAAAAAGAAAGAATCCGAAGCAGAAGGGAAAGTTTGCCGAGAGCTCACGAGGCGGCCCTTCCCACATTGCTGGAACTTTGTTCTAGACGCGGGCAAATCACTTTGACGTCGCGTTTAATGGCTCGGGTCGCTTTATGCCTCAAATAACGTTTAGTTTGGCCCGGGAATGGGATAGACAGAACGTGTGACTGTCTTTGTGTGGGGGGTGGGGGAGTGAGACAGGGGTTGGGGGGGGGTGAACAATGAGACGCACCCGGACAGTCGGCGGTCCAGCGGAGAAGAAGCTTGACCCCCGCGATGGGATTGTGTAAATAAAAACATGCGCTGGTCATGAGATCCGGGTTTTCGGTAAAGATGGGGTCCAGAGATTTCGCTGTTTTCGAAACTGCGATTGTCCGGTGCAAGGGCGGGTCGTTTTGGTTGTGTTTAGTAAGATGGTGAATAACATGTGTTGATATTCTAAGACACACAAGAAATTTGAGAGATAAACTTCAAATAAGCTGTCATAATTACGAGTAAGAGGAATATTAAATATATTAAACTGATTAAACTTAAATTTTTTCAAATGGTATTTTAGACCAATATTATGTTTAGTTCGAAGGCACACATAAATAAATATGGAATACTGTTAACGGCAAAAACAAATAATTTTTAAAAAAATATCTGCAGAACAAATGTGCCGGAGAAACCCACAGAGGAAAGGCACAAGGCCAAAATCTGAAGTGTTAAGTATGACTTAGAAGTAGTTTTTGCTGTGATCCATGGATAAGCGTAGGACGCAATAATCTTCTGTCTAGAGGGAGCGTCTGTAACAGATGAGATAAGATAAGATGTAGAAGCCGCTTGATAAATTTCATTGTCAGATTATAAGATGACGAAAACACACAATATTAAATTTAGACGTTTGAGAACGTGCATCGGAAAGAAGGAAAAAAAACGCCAAAATATTACAATCATTAAAATATATGGATTTTATTACTCACTGTCCTCCCCCTCCCCACGCCACGCGAACCTATCCCTCTGTACAGCGGCGTAGTTAGAACTTTTGCCGCCCGGGGCGGTCTCCAATTTGCCGCCCTTTTTAGGGGCCGTACATAAATGATGTCACGCACTTCGGCCCGTGAGGAGAGGGGAGTCATACATTTGTGACGAGGGGGTGTGTTTAAGAAATCTGACGTCACGTCAAAACGCGCGACTTTAAATAAAATGTCCACTTAAATATTTGAATACTGACACTTTATTTAATGACGTTTACGTAAAACGCGTGTTACGATATTAGAGTGCAGCCTTACACTTAAAACATACTTCAATGACAAAAATTTGATTTGATACATGTTCATTTTCAGATAGGAATTACGGATTTTAAGGTGGGGGGGGGGTGTCAAGGCTTTGTGACGTCATATTGAAGAAAGGGTTTAATTTTTTGTGACGACGTGTGACGAGGGGGGAAGAATCAGCCAAAATCGCGTGACGCCATTTATGGACGGCCACTTAGTAGATTATATGATAGGTTTTTAAAAATTAATAAACATGAATAAATAATTGTAATTGAAACGAAGTAAAGGTGGGGAACATGTTTACCATTGAATGCCATATTTATGTAAGCAGTAGTAAAGGAGGCCGTATATGATGATATACCTATAAATACACATTTATAAAATTACACGATACTTTTTTTTAAGCCCACAAGAAATTTACTGAGGTTACAGGTCCCCCCTCCCCCAATTAGACAAAACATATTCCAAGTTTACACCCAAAAAACAAACCAAACAAAGAAATTGTATACATTAGTATGTAAACATATTTATACAGTTACTTTCCTAACTTTCATAATAGAAAAATCGTGTATGATGCTATCAAAATTTTTAATTATTTGTAATATCTTGTTCTATGGACAATATTGCAAGATTTTGTTGTCTTAAATCCCTCATTGTGGAACGAAGATTATTTTTTAAAAATTAACTTCAGTTTGGAGCAGCTCCTTTCACAACTAGCGACACTGATAGCAATAGTTGAAAAAATTCATATCAAAATTACAATGTTGGGTACAGAATTTTCCAATCTATACTGTTGAATAAATTTTAATAGATCAAGGGGGCCTTATCCCCCGTTCTTCTAACATAATGCTTCTTCTTGTAGTGTAGGTACAGCAATAAAAACATGGATCCTTTTTCTTTCAATATTTAACTGTTCTTTATCAATGTCAATAAAGTAATTTATTTGATGTTCAAATGCTTCATTTATTAAGGTTACATGATATTATATACGAATATTTTCTTGCAAGGACATGCAACTCATCAAAGCGTTAATTTATAATTCCATCCATTGATAAAAACATTTCTCGTTGTACTTCTTGTTCTAAAGATAGAACCACGTCTTCTTAATTTTCTCCACTCATATTGTTTATCCTTCTAACTCTACGTTAAGTTGATATCTCCAACCCTTCACAAATTGTTTGCCTGATATAACAGCTTTTTTTATCAGCAGATCTATTTGTTCCATGCTACGGATTTGCATTAATTTTTTTTTAAATGACGGGTTCCCATAAATTGAGATAACATAGAAAAGAAATAGATTGCATTGATATGAGTAAAATTCCAGCATCTGATCTCGTTTTACTAGTTACTTCTTCAGATGTCAATTTTTCCAAGACCCTTGAAATTTTAATGTATGTCTTTTTAAAAATTTAATTATGCCTATTGTGGTGCTTATTAACGGAGAAATTTGAATATTTTCACATTCTTGTCATAAATCTTAATAATTTTCCATAAAATAGACGAATTCAAATTATTTACACATTACTTTAATTGGATAGGCTTAATATTTTTAATGAAAAACACACATTATTTGTGCTACTTTAATGCAATTAAAACAAAATAAATTTCATTTTTAATAACTTAGCTTACAAAAATTTTCTGAAAACTGAATCAGTAATATAAATTACTACGTGCAAGTTAATCACAATATTTGAACCACCATGCCTTGTGTGTACTTGTTCGGTCATCATTCTGTGAATGTCGAAATTCCACGCAAAAACAGTCCTTGCGATATTTATAGCCCATATTATTCGGCCCAGCGGTGATGTGTATTTTGTGTAGTTTTCTTATAAATGCGTCACCTTAACTTAAACTTAACTTTCCAAACAAAGCGATAACTTTTTTGAGCGATTAAACATTTTTGAACGGTTTTAAGTTAGCTATAGCATCCACTATAATGTAATCAAACAAATATTGAGCGAATCCGTTATTTAAGACTCGAAATTACGAGTATTTTTTGTTTAACTCGGGTTTTTCCCCTTCAAAAGAAAAAGGGTGGTTGTCGGAAATGGTTGTACATTTCAAATTCCCACAAATGCCGCCCCTAAATAAGTGCCGCCCGGGGCGGACCACCCCTCCACCCCCTGTACTGTAACTACTGGCTCTGTTTATATTACAAGGGATATAAAGAAATAGCGCTTTATAATTCCGTTTATAGCATACACTATTTGACTGAGAGTGAAGTAATTAATCAAATATAACTCCATATTTTTTAGTTTAAGTAGCAAATAACGATTTTTTAATTAGATCTTCGATTTACAAGTCAAAAAAAAAGAAGAAAAAAAAAGAAGAAAAAAAAAGAACTCTTGGCATAAAAATTTGGATAAACAGGTGATGATGATAATTTCAAGACAAAAATAAAAAGGCGAAAGAATTTGTTTTTAAAACTCGTGAATAGCAGTGAACGTTTCACGACTTCGTCCATGGAGTGTCCTCTAGGGACACCATTGAAAATTAACCAAAGTTCTTCTTGTTCCGTGATTGGACTTTAATCGCTTCCAATCAACCCGGAACAACAAAAGCTGCGATGAGGTGGTCTCCCCCCTCGAAACCCAAGCGTGTTTCACCATGATTAAAACTTAAAGCACCATTGAGTCCCCCCCTCCCGCCACCCCTTTCCCATCATACAGGGGTGCGTCCCGAACTGCTGTAGAATTGTCAGCACCTCCCCGCTAGGGCTCTCAGCAACCAACTTATCGCTGTGCGCCACCCTCCTCACATCTGGCACCCAGGGACAGTGGTAAAATATTTGGAACTGGGGGTGCGGGGGATGGGGGGGCGACTAATGGTGGGAAGCTTGAAATGTTGAGTTTTACTTCCCCCAAAAGAGTGAACTACTGGCGTGATAACTTCAAATTTAACAAAGAAGATACAGCAGTTACGACTGGAATGGTTTACTCTTGGAATGTTGACGTTTTTTTTCTAAATGGAAAATTTGGCTACTGGCTACTGGCTACTGGCTACTGGCTACTGGTATTGTAACAGTTTAACATCGAAAAGTGTTACAGTTCAGGTGAAACGATACCGGAAGTCAAAAACAAAATTAAAAGCAGATGTTTATTACATTTGACCATGATGGCAAATGCCAGTATTTGGAAATTGCATATGTATTATAAGTAGGGCCGCGGAAATTAAATATAAATTAATCGATGAATTCTTAAAAATTGTAATCGATTAAAATCCAATAAAATATTTCTAATATTTTTTTTCAATTTATTGATAATTTATATTTTTTGTTACTTACATACTTTCTACTCGTATTATTATCAATTTTATAGACGTGCATACGTAAACAAAACGGGTTTTCTTCCTTATTTCTAGAATAGAATAAAGAATTTGCTGTGTTACCTCACAAACTTTTGGAGCCATAGAAATACCTCGAATTAACCGATTTCGCGAAATAATGAATCGCAACTTAACGGGATCTATATATGCGTTATAAAAATATAATTAATCGAAATTAATCGATTAAAGTTTTTTCAAGATTAATTGAACAACATTTTTTTAATCAGTACCAGCCCTAATTATAAGATTTTTTAAACGGGAAATTTAGCTTATTAAAAATGTGTGTAATTTATTCCTCTATAATTTGAAGACACTGCAGAAACACATTTCTTTTTTTTAAAGACAAATAAGTCATCTAGAAGGATTTGAATTCAAAATGTGCAATTTGAAATCTGAAAAATGGATTTTCAACTGCGTGCAAAAACATACAGAAAAGATGGTGAAAACAAAGAAACATGGCCAATAACTGCAAGTGAAGGGCAGTGACCCATCTATGAGAAGGTCAACTATATGGTATTCGCAAATGGCACAGCCCAAAAAAAATAATTCTGCAATCTCTTGCCTTCTACTCTTTGTCCTCCAAAGTGGGAAATCATTTCAGCTTAACTACTTTTTTATTTTACAAAAATGCGGTTTAAGATATTGAACTGAAAGCCAAGTCTACAGACAGCATGTTTGATTTAGTGTCAAGATACATCACTGCTGAGCAAAATGACCAAAGCTACAAGTCATATGACACTACTGTAAGTGGAGATTAGTTCGATAAACTTTCTCCACTCCCACATATGGACGAGGCCATGGTAGACATTGCAGGGTAATAAACAGAAGAATAAATACAGCAGCTGCTCGTTCATGTCAAGGGCAATTAACGACTCATGGAAAAGGCTTTTAAAGGGATCAGTCACGGGCGGCAAATGAAAAGACTCCACCGTTATTGGGGATAAAACTGGAAAGATGATTGGGCGCTTCTGTCGCGCGTAACGAATCATCTCAACAACTTGAACCATTTGACATAGGCTACAAGAATGTTCAAACTGAACGGTCATCTGTTGAGACGGAGCAAATAGAGTTGCGGTGTGAAAGGAGAGCAAATAGAGTTGCGGTGTAAAAGGAGAGCAAATAGAGTTGCGGTGTAAAAGGAGGGCAAATAGAGTTGCGGTGTAAAAGGATAGCAAAGACGAACTGCGACACTGGGGTGTGATGCACACTAGAGCACTAAATTTTATTCCTGACGAACTGCCTCACCTTCGTCTACATGCCCTTCTAGACTTGAGCATGTTTGGTAGCAAGTATCCGTTTGTGGTGTGTGGTAGCAAATATCAGTTTGTGGTGTGTGGTAGCAAATATCAGTTTGTTGTGTGTGGTAGCAAATATCAGTTTGTTGTGTGTGGTAGCAAATATCAGTTTGTGGTGTGTAGTAGCAAATATCAGTTTGTGGTGTGTGGTAGCAAATATCAGTTTGTTGTGTGTGGTAGCAAATATCAGTTTGTGGTGTGTGGTAGCAAATATCAGTTTGTTGTGTGTGGTAGCAAATATCAGTTTGTGGTGTGTGGTAGCAAATATCAGTTTGTTGTGTGTGGTAGCAAATATCAGTTTGTTGTGTGTGGTAGCAAATATCAGTTTGTGGTGTGTGGTAGCAAATATCAGTTTGTTGTGTGTGGTAGCAAATATCAGTCTGTGGTGTGTGGTAGCAAATATCAGTTTGTGGTGTGTGGTAGCAAATATCAGTTTGTGGTGTGTTGTAGCAAATATCAGTTTGTTGTGTGTGGTAGCAAATATTCGTTGTGGAGCTGTTTCCTGTAATAATGATTAGCAAAGCATCCCACACAGTTAGTGTGAGCTATCGGATGGGCTTATAACGACAGAATGTGGACAATGCTGGTCAGTCAAGACACATCTTTTCAAAATTTATTTTCCAAATTAATGAAACAACAATTCTTTTAATGATTAACGTTGCTTTTTTGTGTTATCTACTGCAATTAATGCGGTTGTTATGTTATGAATGCTAATTTATTACTTACAAGTATGTTAATAACTTCATGTAAAGCGCTGTGAGCCCAGTTCCTTACCGGGATACAGCGCTATATAAATTATCAATTTATTATTATTATTACTACGAGCAACAAAGCCCGTCCAAGGACGTTCCGCCACGGTTCGGTGGCATGTTGTAACTTCCCTCGATCAGCCGTCTCGACTGGCATTACATGTTCGTCACGTTAAAAATACTATTCATTATAGTTAAAATGAATAACTCGTAAAAACAGAGCTTTTGACTATAAATCCCAACGAGCATAACTCAAAATAAAGTCTTGGAAGAAATACTGCACCAAAAATAACTCGTTTTGAACGTCCGCTTAAACGTGTTCAATATGATTGGCTGTAGGAGTCATATGTGTTTGAGGGACCAATCGCTATCGATGACCGGACAGAACTTAGCCTTTTATTATATAACAATTATTATATTTATGCTCATAAAATGAATGCATATTTAATTTACAAAGACGTCATATTTATCATTTCTGTGTCGAGTCATAACACCATGATGTCGAAGAAGACGCCATTATAACTTTCTCCGACCGTTGCATCTTTGCATCGATATCCATACAAATCTCCACTTTGACACCACCCCCCCCGCGCCCACCATAAACGATGTTTGTGATGATTTCACCAACATGAAACTAATGACGCGATACCCCCCCCCCGCCGCCCCGCTCTGCCGTTTAATTCCTTCATCTAATCTCCAGCGGCTCTAACGTTATACCGTCTGGCCTCAAGCGTGAATCCCCATCACAATTATCACCGTCCGCTAATTTCTATCACATCTACCGCGCGTCCACGGGTGGGGGAGGGAGCCGTCAAAGTCTAGGGGGAGACAACTCGACCCAATAACGAGATGGGGAATTGTCCCGTCTTTAACCTCGGCTCGCACGGACCACACCCCCGAAGCCTGACCACCCCACCCCACCCCACAATCCTCTATGGTCAGTGTTCTCACTCACTTAATCATGGCATTATTATAGCGTCACATGGGGCTTTAGGCCTAATTAATTAAGCAAGGGGAGGGAAGCAAATATTTGCCAGCCATTCCTTTGTCCAGACGGGGGGCTAGAGTGACAAGGGCCGCTGCCTCTTTAGCTAGCTGATTAAACACGGGGCGACTTTAGCGGAGAGTGGGGATCAATAAGGGGGAGAGCATCTCGATGGTTAGCCCCGGCTAGTTTAATTATAGAGATGTTCTTTATAGAGTGACAATGTTCGGTGATAGCTCCGGGTTTTTCCCCCTTTGTATGTACCCTGGCTAGGAGGACATTACCCGCCGATAGAAATGTCTCTCCGAAGCTTGGCTTGTGTCGATGAATAAACATGGCTCCTGGAAAAGGGAGAGCATTTTGTCTAAATTAGGCCGGTGTAATGACGTAAACACGATTCTGAAGAGCTTACCGCCCTTTTGAGGATTCTGGCAAGGTTTTAGGAACATAGTCATTTGAGGCATTTGACGAAGTTTTGGGAACTTGGCCATTTAATGCATTTGACGAAGTTTTAGGAACTTGTCCATTTGATGCATTTGACGAAGTTTTGGGAACTTGGCCATTTGATGCATTTGACGAAGTTTTGGGAACTTGTCCATTTGATGCATTTGACGAAGTTTTGGGAACTTGGCCATTTGAGGAAGTTGACGAAGTTTTATGAACTTGGCCATTTGAGGCAATTTACGAAGTTTTAGGAACTTGGCCATTTGAGGCAGTTGACGAAGTTTTGGGAACTTGGCTATTCTCAAGTTCAAGACTTGAATGACTTACGCTAGAACAGTGGTTCTCAACCTTTTTATATTCAAGGACCACTTGAAAAATGTGTGTCTAGGCCGTTGGACCACTACTGAAAATTTTGCTACTTCGGTGCAGGAAATTTATAGATAATTATATTTTGTATATAATTAAATTTTCATCCTCGCGGACCACCAAGGATATCTCTGCGGACCACAGGTTGATAACCACTGCGCTAGATCATTTCGACACAGCTCATATGATCCACGGCACGATGCTCGATAATAAAGTATTTTATATTTCTATAAATAAAATGTGTGTTATGCTGACCGCCAATGTTAGACTCGCTGACCGGCAATGTGAGACCCGCTAACTAGCAATGTAAGACCCGCTGACTAGCAATGTAAGCCTCGTTGAATAACAATTTAAGATTCGCTGACCAGGTTAATACTATTAATAGCATATTCCTCTTTTCTTGAAAAAAATAACCTAAAACCCCTACCCCAATTAGGAAAACGTGAAAAAAATTATTATTATGCATACTATTTTACAAATAAAAATTCTAAATAAATGCGTTAGCTATTATCATTATTAATTTAATTCTATTAAGCCGCTCCACGCTATCACGTGATATTTTATTTATATATGTATTCAATAGGAGGTTAGAAAAACAATGGGATATAGCTTTAAAAGTTGTCCTATTAAAAGGGTTTACAAAATTAAGGCAATCGAACAACAACAACAACAACAAACTGATTAAATTCCGAATATTCCAGAACATTTTAGATCACCTCTGAAAAGGGTCAATAATAAGACCACCAATATCTAATTGTCTTTAATGTAACTATCTTATGTAATTGTCTTCTATAGAAATAATCTATGTAATTGTCTTCTGTGGAAGTCCTTTATGTAATTGTCTTCTGTGGAACTACTTTATGTACGTAATTTTCTTTTATGTAACTACTTTATGTAATTATATTCTATGTAACTAATTCATGAAATTGTCTTATGTGGAACTATTTTAAGTAATTGTCTTGTGTCGATCCAGAAATCTACCGCGATAGGTGAAAATCCAGTAAGCAGGCTTTTTTTTTATATAGATGAAACATTTTCGTCTTTAGAACATAGACAGCCTGATTACGGCCTAAATACATTTATTCAACATTATTAAGAGACTTGTTACAGGAAATAACATCCTCTAGTCACCATTACACTTGTATCACCCAATGTATTATAATTTTAGGATAAAAAAGACAAAAACACAAAGACACGTTAGACATTAAACACATCAAAATATTATTATACGTTTAATAAAACCCACAGTGTTTACACACAACCACTAATATATAAAATGGATGGATCTTGTTCGATGGTGACTGCAGTAACTGCTGCGTCAAAGGATTTTTCGAAACTGCAATGCATTTGTGGGTCTCACGGCTCACGTCTGATGTACATTTTAAAAAAAAATGCTCCATCAAAATCTTTTCAAAATAAAGTCTAGCAAAAACAATAAATAATAATAATAATTATAGTATTTTCTAAAACAGCCCCGAATAAAGTGAAGGCATAAAACACTACATTTGACAAGGGCTGTCAAAATTGTTGAAAAATGATGCCCGGGTACCCGTCCAAATTTTGAACGGGTACACGGGTTACCCGTTCGAAACACCTCACATTTTCGCGGTCATGCCCCCTATTAACGTTATATTTCTTTGTTTATTATGAGATCGCAAATTTAGATGCAATGAATCAGCGATGTAAAAATGATGACATTCATATAGTACTTTAGTACAGTGGTGTAAAAACAATGAGTAGAGGGGTGCCGGAGTGATTTTTTGTTGTTGTGGGATTTGGGGGGGGGGCGGCTAAACAAAGTCTTTCAAAGATAAAGGATGGTAATCGTACGATGACAAGGTATGTTATTTCTAGTTCATCGCTGACAAATGTTGTAATTAACTAAACTTTCCGAGACTTTCACTACTCACTGGACCCAGTGAATAGAATTTAATTTTGTTTTAATGGGGATTTTAAAAAAATGGTGTGGATTGGAGTGGAGAAAGGAGTGGGGGGGGGGATTAGATAAACAACATTGGCTTGCAGTGGCGTAGCTAGGGGGCGGTGGGGGCTGTCCGCCCCGGGTGGCATTTGGGGCATTTGAAACGTACAGCCCTTTCGGACAAGCGCCCTTTTTCTTTTGAAAAAGGAAAACCCGGGTGAAAATATAATATTTGTACTTTCGAGTCGTAATTAACGGATTCTCAAGACATTTTTGTAATACATACTGTTTGTTATAACTAACGCATAACCATTAAGAAATTTAAAATCGTTTAAAAATTGTATCGATTTGTTTTGAAAATTAAGCGGTATACATAACAGATGACACTTTTTATAAGAAAATAACACAAAGAACACATCACTGGTGGACCGAATATACTATTAATATCGCCGCGACAGTTATTGCGTGGATTTTCGACATGCACAGAATGATACGCGAAAAAGTACCTACATGGCATTGTGGTTCAAATATTGTGTTTAACTTGTAAATATTAATATATATTACTGTATACGTTTTCAGAAAATTATTCTAAGGTAATTTATTAAAAATTAATTTTTTGTTTTTCTTTTTGTTTTGTTTTTTCCATTAAAGTAGCACAAACAAATTGTGTGTGTTTCATTAAAATACGTTTATTCACTAAAATTTTTATGCATATCCTATTAAAGTAATGTTTAGATAGTTTGAATTAGTCTATTTTAGTGACAATTTTTAGGATTTTTCACAAGAAAGATTAATCGCGATTGTTGTTTTTTTCCCCAAATTTTTCATAGTGGTGAAAATTTGTTAAGATCGTGGATGGTGTATTCACCATTGAATAAAATTATATATTGGTTTTTCTGTAAACTGTTTGATGATTTTTTCCTTTCAAATTTTAACACGGAAAATAGTTTTAACAAATAGTGGATTTTTAATCTCAAAATAAGTCAACATGAATTGAGTATACTGAATAAGTCAACATGAATTGAGTATACTGCAGATTCGATCATTTTCCCAATGGAAGGAATTAGAAATAAGAATTGGACATGGTGCAACTTTTGATAAACTACAACAACAGAATATTGATAAAGAAATAAGAAAAAGTGAAACGAAATTCTCACAATACTTAATATAATTAGATTCTTAGCTAAACAAAATTTGGCGTTGAGAGGTCATCGTGAAAGTATTCATGAGGAAGACATCAATTCAATTGAAAATATAGGACATTTTCTAGAGCTTTTGGACTTGTTGGCCAAGTACGACCCAGTATTATGTGAAGATTTAGTACAAATTAAGATGGGTAATAAATATAGCTTCAATCGCTTTGTTGCTCCGCAAAGGAAGCCAAAAGGATCTTTTTAAAATCGCCGCCTCAATTTCACTTTGTATTAGAGTTGAACGGCGGTTCTTTCAATAAGTAAACTACGAGCCTCTAAACTCTAGGGGCTCTATTCGTTCCTACTTATCTGCCACGCCGCTGTTCTGGATACACGACGATGACGTCTTAAAATTATTAACGACCATTCCTGGTTGTACGTGATAAACAGATAAATAAATCGACACTAAATCTAAAGCCCCCGCGGCACAATAAATCTGAGGCTATAACGCTGGCAAATTGTGAAACATGGTTGATAGTTAAATAGAGATGTCCATTTCTCTTTTTGGCTGGACACAACGATGAGAGCGAGTGGCCCTGATGGGGGTGGGGGGGTGACCCGAAGAAATACCGAACTCCGCTGTGGAATTGATGAAAATGGCGGAAGTGCATTGATGAAGAAATATTCCAAGGAATCGTTTTCATTAATGGCGGATGGGTATCATTTGTCACACGAGCGTGGCGCGAGGGCTCGCCGATTTGTTTAAAGCCAATTTTGGTAATGGCCGGCGCGGCGTCCGAAGAAAAAGTTTGCTAAAATTCTTCGGAATGGCCGGCAAGCATCGTTAGATCACCGCTGACATTTGTAAATTACCGTATTGAGGATGGGGCGGCGGGAAGGAACGAGCGGTCAAAAGGGACGGGGTCAGGAGTGAGAGAAGCGATCATTTACCGAGGGGATAAGCGAGGGCCATTTTCTCCGTCTATAGTGAGAACGACGTTTTGAATTATCTTCTCTTTAGTTGGCCTCCTTTCGTCCCCCCCCCCTCTCAGCACCCCCCCTCTGTGTTGCCTTATCAGGCGCCCTTTTAAGAGCCGGTTAATCTTTTTGGTTTGGCCACACACACACACACACACACGCACTCACACACACACACACACATGCACACAAATTCTCTTACGATTCACATTAATCCTGGCCACCCGTATTCAGCTGGACGGCCATTGAGGGAAGGCCATAACGTGGCCTCGTTTGTTGGTGTTGTTTCAAAACATGAGCGCTATTGATGGTGGTTAAGTAAGTCCTCCCGGCTTCTTTCGCTCAATAGCCCCCCCTTCCCTTCCTTCTTTTTCTTTCCCTCCTCTCCCGGTAATAAACGGAAAGATGAGCGACTTGTCCTGGGAAGTATTTACATCTTTGTGAATGCGGTACGCGTGAGTACAAGGGAGTGTTTATCGATATTAATTGAACGAAAGAGTTTTCATGGTCTCAGAAAATGACTTGAGAATATCTCACAATTTCGTGGCTGCCCCGTTAATTCCTGATTTTTTTAAAATTTTAACCGTCGATGGTATGGCAAGGAAGGAAAGTGATGTTTTTGTTAGTTAACTAGAAGTCTTGACACATATAGTGAATTGGGGGTTTACTCGGGAGTAAATCATTGATAACAATAACCCGGTTGACATCACGTGACATCACATGACTTCAAACATCACATGACAGCGTGCATCGAAATGATTGTTTGAAATTGTGCGTACACAAACATTCGTTTACACGTTTTTATCTAACTTGCACTGTCCGTGCCGTGCGCCAGTCCATTCTTTGGTCGATGTCTAAATCGTTTAAGCAATATGTCAATCTGGTCGCATGGTCCGAGTGAGCCTAAATTTTTAAGTGTCACCGTAATTTTTTTAAATTATTTATCAATTATAGCGGGTAGACGATTTGTGTTTCTGAATATCAGCAAAAGCGTGTGCTCTCAGTTGTAAAATGTTGTCTACAAAAATTTATTTTCAATAACTGTGTTTGTAAATATTAGTACCATCAGACCACCAGCCCATCAGACCACCGTACCATCAGACCACCAGCCCATCAGACCACCAGCCCATCAGACCACCGTACCATCAGACCACCAGCCCATCAGACCACCAGCCCATCAGACCACCGTACCATCAGACCACCAGCCCATCAGACCACCAGCCCATCAGACCACCAGCCCATCAGACCACCGTACCATCAGACCACCAGCCCATCAGACCACCGGCCCATCAGAACACCAGCCCATCAGACCACCAGCCCATCAGACCACCAGCCCATCAGACCACCGTACCATCAGACCACCAGCCCATCAGACCACCAGCCCATCAGACCACCGTACCATCAGACCACCAGCCCATCAGACCACCAGCCCATCAGACCACCGTACCATCAGACCACCAGCCCATCAGACCACCAGCCCATCAGACCACCAGCCCATCAGACCACCGTACCATCAGACCACCAGCCCATCAGACCACCGGCCCATCAGAACACCAGCCCATCAGACCACCAGCCCATCAGACCACCAGCCCATCAGACCACCGTACCATCAGACCACCAGCCCATCAGACCACCAGCCCATCAGACCACCAGCCCATCAGACCACCAGCCCATCAAACCACCGTACCATCAGACCACCAGCCCATCAGACCACCAGCCCATCAGACCACCAGCCCATCAGACCACCAGCCCATCAGACCACCAGCCCATCAGACCACCAGCCCATCAGACAACCGTACCATCAGACCACCAGCCCATCAGACCACCAGCCCATCAGACCACCAGCCCATCAGACCACCAGCCCATCAGACCACCAGCCCATCAGACCACCAGCCCATCAGACCACCGTACCATCAGACCACCGTACCATCAGACCGTTCGACCACCAGCCCATCAGACCACCGTACCATCAGACCACCAGCCCATCAGACCACCGTACCATCAGACCACCAGCCCATCAGACCACCGTACCAACAGACCACCAGCCCATCAGACCACCGTACCATCAGACCACCAGCCCATCAGACCACCGTACCATCAGACCACCGTACCATCATCACTACTCCAATTTTAACCATTACTTCACCAGCATCCAACAAATTAAGCCACAGATAAGAGCACCTCAGAAGACGTCACATGGGGGGGAGGAGGGGGGGGGGACACCAGGCACGTCTCGAGCTACGTCACAGTGTAAAACGTTTGTGGGAGGGAGGCGAGGAAGATGAGGTCAGTGGCTACCCCGTGTCTGCCTGGACCGTCTACATGTCATCGTTTCCTCAAGCTTGACTGGCAGGACGAGATGGACACTGGTCACGGGAGATAATTACTACTTAGACGGTGATGTTAGATATGAGAAGAAGAACTAACACAGGAACAAACCGGATACAGCTATAACTTGATCGAGGATCCGCAATTTAACAATGGCCAGCAATCTAACTAAAACATCAGAGGATAGTTTGTCAGATAATGTTTACACATGAGATTATATTGGGTAACGGAGAGCGTGGTCGAACACATAGCTAATCTGTACGTAGGCAACTCTCTAAAGACTTTCATAAATACACGAAATCCAAGTCAATAGCAAACTATAGAAAGAATATGCGGACGGGGGGCGGGGTGGGGGGGCGAGAAGTATGTGTTACAGAAAAAGGACAATTTAATGTATGCTTGAGAGCTCCCCTATGTGTGTGCTCAATGATCCATAGTTCCTGGCAGCAACGTGAGGGCAAAGACAACGCTGGCCCAAAGATAAACAAACCAGATGTCATTATTGTAGATCTATAAAAAGTTGGGGTTTTTTTTTCTCACAAGAATCGAACTCACCCCCTTCTGTTTGATAGCCGTACATGCCATCACTGGACCAATAACTCACACAACGAACATGTGATTTTTAAACTTTTAAGCAGAGCTAATTTATATTTTCAAATATTCCTTTGTTTTGACAATGGACTTCATTATATTGAATTTTAAAAATTTCATCTCGCTACATTAAACAAAGTCAAGGTTTGAAAACAAACAAACAACAACAATTGATTACAAGTTTCTAAGTATCTCCACATTTGAGACTCGTCGATGCCATGATGAATGTACACATCCTCTGAATCTTGAATGACCCAAACTGTTAAATTATGCCGATAATCTTTGGCAAATAAGTAAATTATCTGAAATCCGTTTATGTTTATAAAATTCAACGTTACGACCAGGCCTAGCGACCCATCCGTTCATATAGTTTTTTTTTATTTTTTTTATTTTTTTATTTTATTTTTATTATTATTATTATTATTATATTTTTTTTTAAAAACACTTTAGACATTCGTTTCATTTAGTTAGATAGTTATTCGTTTCCCTCAAGTTAATCAGGTTGGTTGACCATGATGAAAATAGTTCCAATTCGTTGCTTCATCTCTTGCTCATACATAATACCAAACATAACTGTCCAGTAATGGCCAATATGTGTCTTATCATTCCCACACGCCACACACCCACGAAATTAGACCTTCACAACTCCCGTACTCTCTGACACACTAGACTAGACACCTGACTGTAACTTTATTGACACGGCTGTCAAAATAATCTAATACATAATCGCCCTTCATATGCGTGTGTCTCCCCATCGAAAGGCGCGCAAAAAGGCGCTCGAAAGGCGCGCAAAAAGGCGCGCAAAATTATTATAAATAAATAAAAAAAAATCGCCGTAAAAAAACTATTATATGACGTTATTGTTTTAGCACAGAACTTCAATTACCGAAACAACGCACGAACCAGTGGCGTAGCTAGGGTCATGTGCGCCCGGGGACATGACACAAAATCTGCGCCCCTTGTCGGACCGAAAGATTCTGGGGGCTCATTGAGCCCCCAAGAAAAATTTGAAATTTTACGGTTTATATAGTTCATTTTCGAAGCTTCTGGTATTTTAATGAAATAGAATACAGACTAATAATTCTCTATACGATTGTAAACAATTTATTTGAAAAAAAATACTCTACTAATTATACAATTAGACATAGTCTACAAAAAACAATTCTCCTTGATTTGAATGTCACAAACTCGTCAAATCACGTTGTCAAAATTAATATTCTCAAGTGTTTCTCTTTCGATGCTAAGGAGTGCAAGATCACTCAGACGATCTTGTCCCATTGAAGCACGTAAATAAGACAAAATAAGCTTCAGTTTGCTGAAGGACCGCTCACAGCTTTCAGTTGAAACAGCAATTGTTAGAAGTATTTGAAGTGAAATGCGCAGATTCGGAAATACGTCATATCCATATGAAACAATAAAACCAAGAAGATCCAAAGGAGTTTCCGATAGAACTTCAGTCCGGGTACTGAGTAGCATTTTTCAGTCTCTGATTTCTGTGCACAATTCGTGACCATTGACGTCAGTGTCGTAAAAATTAGCAAAATCTAAGCAATTTTAACGAAGTGTATCGACTTTTGTCTCAGCAAGAAGAGTTTTGACGTCTAGTAAAAATCCAAATTTGTTGTTTAGATTTTTTAGACGTAAAAACCGTATTGATATCTCCTGTTGGAGTCTATCAATTATGCTGTTCATATCACGTGCAATTTCTTCTTCTGCAGAAAGTCCTGCATCTCTTGTTAATTCTCCAGGCATCCTCCGATGTCGTCTAATCCTTCTGTCAACCTCGATTCCCCAAGTTGTGCATCTTCCTTTCCATTGTCTACCGCAACCTGGCTCAAATTATCACGAATGTGGACAATTTCTTTCTCAAGCGATTCAAGATCAGATGCTGCTTCCTTGAAATTCACAGTAGGATTCTGCAACCGTTTCTGGACACGATCAATTTTCCCAAGTATGATGTACCAGAAATTTAACAAAACTAGGAATTATAAAGTTTAATATACCCGCCAGGAAAAATTCTGCATCACTTCTGGTGTCATCTGTATGTTCTAATAATTTTTCCAACCACCCTACCAGTTCATCTAGTCCTTCATAAATTGCTTTAACAGCTTCTGATCGTGCACTCCAACATGTTTCAGACTCCCTCTTCATTGTGATTAGCACAACTCTTTTTAATTCTTCCCAACGAGTTGTTGAACGAGAGAAAACAAAAATTTATACTTTCAACTGTTCCAAAAAACGTGATAACAACTGGATCCGGTTTAGCTGAGTGTACTCTTGCTAAGTTTAAGCTGTGGTTGTCAAAGTTGATGAACAATGCTTTTTGATTTCTGGCACATATTCGCCGTTGAAGGCCGGATATATGCCCAGTCATTACAGCAGCATTGTCATAACATTGTGACCGACAGTCGGCTAGTGATATGTTATTAGATTCCAGTTTCTCTACGATAATTCTTTCAAGGTTTGCTGCGTCTTTGGAATGTATCTGTACACAACCTAAAAATGATTCTTTGATGGCTACTTTTTGAGCTTGAAAATCCCCATCCACAAATCTGATGACTTGAGAAAGCTGTTCCCGGTGTCCTAGATCGAATGTTGAGTCAAGTAAGATAACGTAGTACTTGTTTTTTCTGATTTCACTCAACAGCTGATTTCTTACAGTCGATGTAAGTAGGTGGATAAATTCATCTTGGATTTCCGGTGATAAAATAAGATACTGAACCTGGATATTCTCGGGCATGTTGTTGTAGGTATTTTTCTAACAGTGGATCATATTGGGCAACAAATTTGATCACAGAGATACAGGAAAGAATGGCGGTGTCTCCTGTTTCATAAGAAAGGAATCCAACATGCTTTGACATACAGACACAAGCCCGTGAGAGGACAGACCTTCCCTCCTCTCCCCCACTTTACTCCCTCCACAGTGGGATTGGGGAAAAAAGATTTTTCTTTTTAAAAAGAGTCACAGCATGCAGCAAAGGGACGAAAATTAACCATTCTGTAAGCCAGTGGTTCTCAACCTTTTGAGATTCAAGGACCACTTTAAAAATGTTTGTCCACTACGGACCACTACTAAAATGTTTGCTACTGCTGTGCTGGAAAGTTAAATATAATTATACTGTGTATATAGCTGGCTATAAGTAATATACATGTTCGTTAGTAAAACTTTACTAATATGCTACGATTTGCGTGCTCCAAAAACAATATTGTAATGGCTTTCTTTTGTAACGAATAAATGTCATTTATATTATTCCCATAGTCTTCTTATTTAATTCTACTTGCTAACTATAAAAAAATTAAGTCATAAACAGTAGTTTGTATTAAAAAGACTGCCATATTAGTTTATATAGTCCCAACGATGTTTTATTTTTATTGTAAGCAATGCAGAAAATCCACTTTCACAAAGTTGCAAAGGGTAAAAGTATTTTAAAAAGCTATCTGAGACAGTTCTGAGTACTCCAAAATTTCATTAAGCCCACTTTTTGATGCGACATATTCAAAGTGGTATTGCTAGTCAGTTCAATGAATTGGTTTAATTACGATGTTGGTAATTTTATTTGATGAGACAATGTGTGCGAGATTAGGACTGGAAACCCATGAAAAACGACCGAGCGTTAAAAATCACAAAATTAGATTTTAAATTGGTTCTGCATTGATTGACTATAACCAGAAATAAAATTTATCAACAGTTGTTTATTTATGTTAGTATTTTCTGGTTTATCGGTGGTTTCGTACAACTGATCAAACATCTCAAAGTTACCTTGAAATAATATTATTTTCCAAAGATCAAGATTTTTCGTAAAAGCAGACACTTTGTCACTGAGAGTAATTAAATGTGTCTGCTTTCCTTGCCGAGTTGAATTAAGTTCTTCAAAAATTCCAGCCAAATAAGCCAGAACAGCAACCCATAAGCTATGGTTCAAATGATCAACAAGCTTTGAGTTTTTTTCTACAAGACTCTCTCTTACGTCATCACGTAATGCAAACAGTCTGATGACCAGCGTTAATGTTCAAGATTCATATTCGAACATAAGAAATCAAAGAGACGAGAATTTAATGGACGAGCCTTGATAAAATTGAAAAACTATTTAGGCCAGATCAAAAATATATTTTAAGTCTGCATTAATTTTTTTACTTGCTAATCTTTCTCAATCAAACACACAGTGCGTAAATTTCATGCTTTGCTCGCGTACAACCAGGCACATCTTCGCGGAACACTATTGGTCCGCGGACCACAGGTTCAGAACTACTGCTTGAAGCCACTCCTTTTTCTTGTCTTGGTCATTTTGGTTGCTTTTAGTGACGTCTCTGTCTGTTCTATTAATAGAATCTACCATTTGTCTCTTACTGCTCCCCTACTCTCTCACTTGCAGCAGACTCACAGATTTTTTTAAACGCCAATAGACATTCCTATATGTGGATGTGTCATTTATTTCTGAGTAGAATGGCGCCCTTAACGCTCAATGGGGCGTCAATCATACTTGCCAACATGGTTTGTAATGAAGTATATTTATCGCGAGCTCACAAATTCAATCTGCAACACCGAGTTCGGATACATAGGTTTACGTCAAAATAAACTAAAAATTAATGAGTTTTATACTCATTTTGGCGCTCCCCTAACGAGGCGCCCGGGGACCATATGTCCCCCCTCTGCCCCTATCATCGCTACGCCACTGATGTATATGGTAACTGTATGGTAAACGTTACGGTATGGTAATCGTACAGTATATGGTTTGTGTCATATGTTTACTGTATTGTAATGATGGTATGGTAGATTGCAACAGTATGGTATATGGAACTGTATGGTAAACGTACGTATGGTAATTCGATACAGTATATGGTTTTGTATATGTTACTGTATTGTAAATGGTATGGCTATGGCTAGATTGTACAGTATGGTATATGGAACTGTATGGTAAACGTTACGGTATGGTAATTCGTACAGTATATGGTTTTGTATATGTTACTGTATTGTAAATGGTACGGTATGGTAGATTGTACAGTATGGTATATGGAACTGTATGGTAAACGTTACGGTATGGTAATTCGTACAGTATATGGTTTTGTATATGTTACTGTATTGTAAATGGTACGGTATGGTAGATTGTACAGTATGGTATATGGAACTGTATGGTAAACGTTACGGTATGGTAATTCGTACAGTATATGGTTTTGTATATGTTACTGTATTGTAAATGGTACGGTATGGTAGATTGTACAGTATGGTATATGGAACTGTATGGTAAACGTTACGGTATGGTAATTCGTACAGTATATGGTTTTGTATATGTTACTGTATTGTAAATGGTACGGTATGGTAGATTGTACAGTATGGTATATGGAACTGTATGGTAAACGTTACGGTATGGTAATTCGTACAGTATATGGTTTTGTATATGTTACTGTATTGTAAATGGTACGGTATGGTAGATTGTACAGTATGGTATATGGAACTGTATGGTAAACGTTACGGTATGGTAATTCGTACGGTATATGGTTTTGTATATGTTACTGTATTGTAAATGGTACGGTATGGTAGATTGTACAGTATGGTATATGGAACTGTATGGTAAACGTTACGGTATGGTAATTCGTACAGTATATGGTTTTGTATATGTTACTGTATTGTAAATGGTACGGTATGGTAGATTGTACAGTATGGTATATGGAACTGTATGGTAAACGTTACGGTATGGTAATTCGTACAGTATATGGTTTTGTATATGTTACTGTATTGTAAATGGTACGGTATGGTAGATTGTACAGTATGGTATATGGTACTGTATGGTAAACGTTACGGTATGGTAATTCGTACAGTATATGGTTTGGTATATGTTACTGTATTGTAAATGGTACGGTATGGTAGATTGTACAGTATGGTATATGGAACTGTATGGTAAACGTTACGGTATGGTAATTCGTACAGTATATGGTTTTGTATATGTTACTGTATTGTAAATGGTACGGTATGGTAGATTGTACAGTATGGTATATGGAACTGTATGGTAAACGTTACGGTATGGTAATTCGTACAGTATATGGTTTTGTATATGTTACTGTATTGTAAATGGTACGGTATGGTAGATTGTACAGTATGGTATATGGAACTGTATGGTAAACGTTACGGTATGGTAATTCGTACAGTATATGGTTTTGTATATGTTACTGTATTGTAAATGGTACGGTATGGTAGATTGTACAGTATGGTATATGGAACTGTATGGTAAACGTTACGGTATGGTAATTCGTACAGTATATGGTTTTGTATATGTTACTGTATTGTAAATGGTACGGTATGGTAGATTGTACAGTATGGTATATGGAACTGTATGGTAAACGTTACGGTATGGTAATTCGTACAGTATATGGTTTTGTATATGTTACTGTATTGTAAATGGTACGGTATGGTAGATTGTACAGTATGGTATATGGAACTGTATGGTAAACGTTACGGTATGGTAATTCGTACAGTATATGGTTTTGTATATGTTACTGTATTGTAAATGGTACGGTATGGTAGATTGTACAGTATGGTATATGGAACTGTATGGTAAACGTTACGGTATGGTAATTCGTACAGTATATGGTTTTGTATATGTTACTGTATTGTAAATGGTACGGTATGGTAGATTGTACAGTATGGTATATGGAACTGTATGGTAAACGTTACGGTATGGTAATTCGTACAGTATATGGTTTTGTATATGTTACTGTATTGTAAATGGTACGGTATGGTAGATTGTACAGTATGGTATATGGAACTGTATGGTAAACGTTACGGTATGGTAATTCGTACAGTATATGGTTTTGTATATGTTACTGTATTGTAAATGGTACGGTATGGTAGATTGTACAGTATGGTATATGGAACTGTATGGTAAACGTTACGGTATGGTAATTCGTACAGTATATGGTTTTGTATATGTTACTGTATTGTAAATGGTACGGTATGGTAGATTGTACAGTATGGTATATGGAACTGTATGGTAAACGTTACGGTATGGTAATTCGTACAGTATATGGTTTTGTATATGTTACTGTATTGTAAATGGTACGGTATGGTAGATTGTACAGTATGGTATATGGAACTGTATGGTAAACGTTACGGTATGGTAATTCGTACAGTATATGGTTTTGTATATGTTACTGTATTGTAAATGGTACGGTATGGTAGATTGTACAGTATGGTATATGGAACTGTATGGTAAACGTTACGGTATGGTAATTCGTACAGTATATGGTTTTGTATATGTTACTGTATTGTAAATGGTACGGTATGGTAGATTGTACAGTATGGTATATGGAACTGTATGGTAAACGTTACGGTATGGTAATTCGTACAGTATATGGTTTTGTATATGTTACTGTATTGTAAATGGTACGGTATGGTAGATTGTACAGTATGGTATATGGAACTGTATGGTAAACGTTACGGTATGGTAATTCGTACAGTATATGGTTTTGTATATGTTACTGTATTGTAAATGGTACGGTATGGTAGATTGTACAGTATGGTATATGGAACTGTATGGTAAACGTTACGGTATGGTAATTCGTACAGTATATGGTTTTGTATATGTTACTGTATTGTAAATGGTACGGTATGGTAGATTGTACAGTATGGTATATGGAACTGTATGGTAAACGTTACGGTATGGTAATTCGTACAGTATATGGTTTTGTATATGTTACTGTATTGTAAATGGTACGGTATGGTAGATTGTACAGTATGGTATATGGAACTGTATGGTAAACGTTACGGTATGGTAATTCGTACAGTATATGGTTTTGTATATGTTACTGTATTGTAAATGGTACGGTATGGTAGATTGTACAGTATGGTATATGGAACTGTATGGTAAACGTTACGGTATGGTAATTCGTACAGTATATGGTTTTGTATATGTTACTGTATTGTAAATGGTACGGTATGGTAGATTGTACAGTATGGTATATGGAACTGTATGGTAAACGTTACGGTATGGTAATTCGTACAGTATATGGTTTTGTATATGTTACTGTATTGTAAATGGTACGGTATGGTAGATTGTACAGTATGGTATATGGAACTGTATGGTAAACGTTACGGTATGGTAATTCGTACAGTATATGGTTTTGTATATGTTACTGTATTGTAAATGGTACGGTATGGTAGATTGTACAGTATGGTATATGGAAACTGTATGGTAAACGTTACGGTATGGTAATTCGTACAGTATATGGTTTTGTATATGTTACTGTATTGTAAATGGTACGGTATGGTAGATTGTACAGTATGGTATATGGAACTGTATGGTAAACGTTACGGTATGGTAATTCGTACAGTATATGGTTTTGTATATGTTACTGTATTGTAAATGGTACGGTATGGTAGATTGTACAGTATGGTATATGGAACTGTATGGTAAACGTTACGGTATGGTAATTCGTACAGTATATGGTTTTGTATATGTTACTGTATTGTAAATGGTACGGTATGGTAGATTGTACAGTATGGTATATGGAACTGTATGGTAAACGTTACGGTATGGTAATTCGTACGGTATATGGTTTTGTATATGTTACTGTATTGTAAATGGTACGGTATGGTAGATTGTACAGTATGGTATATGGTACTGTATGGTAAACGTTACGGTATGGTAATTGTACGGTATATGGTTTTGTATATGTTACTGTATTGTAAATGGTACGGTATGGTAGATTGTACAGTATGGTATATGGAACTGTATGGTAAACGTTACGGTATGGTAATTCGTACAGTATATGGTTTTGTATATGTTACTGTATTGTAAATGGTACGGTATGGTAGATTGTACAGTATGGTATATGGAACTGTATGGTAAACGTTACGGTATGGTAATTCGTACAGTATATGGTTTTGTATATGTTACTGTATTGTAAATGGTACGGTATGGTAGATTGTACAGTATGGTATATGGAACTGTATGGTAAACGTTACGGTATGGTAATTCGTACAGTATATGGTTTTGTATATGTTACTGTATTGTAAATGGTACGGTATGGTAGATTGTACAGTATGGTATATGGAACTGTATGGTAAACGTTACGGTATGGTAATTCGTACAGTATATGGTTTTGTATATGTTACTGTATTGTAAATGGTACGGTATGGTAGATTGTACAGTATGGTATATGGAACTGTATGGTAAACGTTACGGTATGGTAATTCGTACAGTATATGGTTTTGTATATGTTACTGTATTGTAAATGGTACGGTATGGTAGATTGTACAGTATGGTATATGGAACTGTATGGTAAACGTTACGGTATGGTAATTCGTACAGTATATGGTTTTGTATATGTTACTGTATTGTAAATGGTACGGTATGGTAGATTGTACAGTATGGTATATGGAACTGTATGGTAAACGTTACGGTATGGTAATTCGTACAGTATATGGTTTTGTATATGTTACTGTATTGTAAATGGTACGGTATGGTAGATTGTACAGTATGGTATATGGAACTGTATGGTAAACGTTACGGTATGGTAATTCGTACAGTATATGGTTTTGTATATGTTACTGTATTGTAAATGGTACGGTATGGTAGATTGTACAGTATGGTATATGGAACTGTATGGTAAACGTTACGGTATGGTAATTCGTACAGTATATGGTTTTGTATATGTTACTGTATTGTAAATGGTACGGTATGGTAGATTGTACAGTATGGTATATGGAACTGTATGGTAAACGTTACGGTATGGTAATTGTACAGTATATGGTTTTGTATATGTTACTGTATTGTAAATGGTACGGTATGGTAGATTGTACAGTATGGTATATGGAACTGTATGGTAAACGTTACGGTATGGTAATTCGTACAGTATATGGTTTTGTATATGTTACTGTATTGTAAATGGTACGGTATGGTAGATTGTACAGTATGGTATATGGAACTGTATGGTAAACGTTACGGTATGGTAATTCGTACAGTATATGGTTTTGTATATGTTACTGTATTGTAAATGGTACGGTATGGTAGATTGTACAGTATGGTATATGGAACTGTATGGTAAACGTTACGGTATGGTAATTCGTACAGTATATGGTTTTGTATATGTTACTGTATTGTAAATGGTACGGTATGGTAGATTGTACAGTATGGTATATGGAACTGTATGGTAAACGTTACGGTATGGTAATTCGTACAGTATATGGTTTTGTATATGTTACTGTATTGTAAATGGTACGGTATGGTAGATTGTACAGTATGGTATATGGAACTGTATGGTAAACGTTACGGTATGGTAATTCGTACAGTATATGGTTTTGTATATGTTACTGTATTGTAAATGGTACGGTATGGTAGATTGTACAGTATGGTATATGGAACTGTATGGTAAACGTTACGGTATGGTAATTCGTACAGTATATGGTTTTGTATATGTTACTGTATTGTAAATGGTACGGTATGGTAGATTGTACAGTATGGTATATGGAACTGTATGGTAAACGTTACGGTATGGTAATTCGTACAGTATATGGTTTTGTATATGTTACTGTATTGTAAATGGTACGGTATGGTAGATTGTACAGTATGGTATATGGAACTGTATGGTAAACGTTACGGTATGGTAATTCGTACAGTATATGGTTTTGTATATGTTACTGTATTGTAAATGGTACGGTATGGTAGATTGTACAGTATGGTATATGGAACTGTATGGTAAACGTTACGGTATGGTAATTCGTACAGTATATGGTTTTGTATATGTTACTGTATTGTAAATGGTACGGTATGGTAGATTGTACAGTATGGTATATGGAACTGTATGGTAAACGTTACGGTATGGTAATTCGTACAGTATATGGTTTTGTATATGTTACTGTATTGTAAATGGTACGGTATGGTAGATTGTACAGTATGGTATATGGAACTGTATGGTAAACGTTACGGTATGGTAATTCGTACAGTATATGGTTTTGTATATGTTACTGTATTGTAAATGGTACGGTATGGTAGATTGTACAGTATGGTATATGGAACTGTATGGTAAACGTTACGGTATGGTAATTCGTACAGTATATGGTTTTGTATATGTTACTGTATTGTAAATGGTACGGTATGGTAGATTGTACAGTATGGTATATGGAACTGTATGGTAAACGTTACGGTATGGTAATTCGTACAGTATATGGTTTTGTATATGTTACTGTATTGTAAATGGTACGGTATGGTAGATTGTACAGTATGGTATATGGAACTGTATGGTAAACGTTACGGTATGGTAATTCGTACAGTATATGGTTTTGTATATGTTACTGTATTGTAAATGGTACGGTATGGTAGATTGTACAGTATGGTATATGGAACTGTATGGTAAACGTTACGGTATGGTAATTCGTACAGTATATGGTTTTGTATATGTTACTGTATTGTAAATGGTACGGTATGGTAGATTGTACAGTATGGTATATGGAACTGTATGGTAAACGTTACGGTATGGTAATTCGTACAGTATATGGTTTTGTATATGTTACTGTATTGTAAATGGTACGGTATGGTAGATTGTACAGTATGGTATATGGAACTGTATGGTAAACGTTACGGTATGGTAATTCGTACAGTATATGGTTTTGTATATGTTACTGTATTGTAAATGGTACGGTATGGTAGATTGTACAGTATGGTATATGGAACTGTATGGTAAACGTTACGGTATGGTAATTCGTACAGTATATGGTTTTGTATATGTTACTGTATTGTAAATGGTACGGTATGGTAGATTGTACAGTATGGTATATGGAACTGTATGGTAAACGTTACGGTATGGTAATTCGTACAGTATATGGTTTTGTATATGTTACTGTATTGTAAATGGTACGGTATGGTAGATTGTACAGTATGGTATATGGAACTGTATGGTAAACGTTACGGTATGGTAATTCGTACAGTATATGGTTTTGTATATGTTACTGTATTGTAAATGGTACGGTATGGTAGATTGTACAGTATGGTATATGGAACTGTATGGTAAACGTTACGGTATGGTAATTCGTACAGTATATGGTTTTGTATATGTTACTGTATTGTAAATGGTACGGTATGGTAGATTGTACAGTATGGTATATGGAACTGTATGGTAAACGTTACGGTATGGTAATTCGTACAGTATATGGTTTTGTATATGTTACTGTATTGTAAATGGTACGGTATGGTAGATTGTACAGTATGGTATATGGAACTGTATGGTAAACGTTACGGTATGGTAATTCGTACAGTATATGGTTTTGTATATGTTACTGTATTGTAAATGGTACGGTATGGTAGATTGTACAGTATGGTATATGGAACTGTATGGTAAACGTTACGGTATGGTAATTCGTACAGTATATGGTTTTGTATATGTTACTGTATTGTAAATGGTACGGTATGGTAGATTGTACAGTATGGTATATGGAACTGTATGGTAAACGTTACGGTATGGTAATTCGTACAGTATATGGTTTTGTATATGTTACTGTATTGTAAATGGTACGGTATGGTAGATTGTACAGTATGGTATATGGAACTGTATGGTAAACGTTACGGTATGGTAATTCGTACAGTATATGGTTTTGTATATGTTACTGTATTGTAAATGGTACGGTATGGTAGATTGTACAGTATGGTATATGGAACTGTATGGTAAACGTTACGGTATGGTAATTCGTACAGTATATGGTTTTGTATATGTTACTGTATTGTAAATGGTACGGTATGGTAGATTGTACAGTATGGTATATGGAACTGTATGGTAAA
>CALYLW010001495.1:128379-166223 GCA_944989445.1 Ampullaceana balthica | reverse complement strand
TTTATAATGACTATACTTATCTATACAGACGCTCCTTCTATACAGAAAATTAATGCGTCCACAGACCATGCCGGTCTGTTGGCAAGTGAGGCAGCGTTCACAAGCCTTGGCTATAGGGGTCCCACGTATTACCCAGCCACCTTTATTTCCCTAACTAATGTTAGGTACCCATTCGGAGCTGGGTGGACTCAGGGACGCCCTAGGCCCCGGGAACAAATCCTTGCCTTCACAGGGATCCGAACCCGTGACCATCTGTACGCCAGCCGAGCGCGCATGCCACTCGACCACCGTGCCCCTATTATGTAACCTAACTTTATATTAAGATGTATTAAATGCTAAAGAAAAAAAGCAGATTTTTACAATAATTTAACGCGAATCTGCGGAAACTATAAAATTAATATATTATCTGATATATTATTTAAGTCTAGTTTTTTTACAAAAAACTATACATATTTAGCGGGACATCGCTTAAAATACGTGGCACGCCACTTGACTTCGCTCCCTTAAATGGGGATAACATGTCAATGAATTGTATGGTTTCTCTTATCCTCTGTGTAGCCCGTGTTGGATTAGTACTAGCTCATGGTATTAGTTGTCTTTTTTCCGACTTGATATGTTTATTGAAATATAATAACATACGATAGAGATGAAATTCATTTCTTTAACTTTGTTTTGTTGCACACTTGACAGTTAATGATAATTGTATGATTAGTTTAAACAATTGAGCTATTACCTCACATCATAAAACTGTATGAGACAAAGCTAAGACTTTTTTTTAAATCTCATCAAATTGTCATAGATACCTCTTAAATCCTTTTTTACAAAGTCCTTTCGAACAAAGACTGGAGAAATTATTCATTTAGAAAAAAAATGTTAATAACAAGTAGAGTGGACAGTTTAGACATTTTATATCCACTGTGTGGATATCAGGAAAGTGGAAACTAAAAACATTTTATAACAACCGTCGCTGTTTGATTTTATTTGAGGATTTATTTCTCAATATTATTAGTTAATTTAATTTTATTTTATATCATTAATCTTTTTACTTCCATATGTTGTATGATTTGAGTCAGCCATATATCAAGAACCTAAAATTTATGGCGACGGATGAAATAAGGATTTGTATAATATTACTTACAATACATTAGATAGTATTAGGAAACATTGTAGATTTTTTGTTTGTCTAAGAATAATATAAATCTATAAACTATATTTACAACATTTTGTAAATATATCCTGAATAACAAAATGTATTTATTTTTAAGGATGTTCACATTAATCAAAGTTTTATAAAAAGTAAAGATACAAATTAAGGCATCAATAATAGTGATTTGTGTTGAAGTAATGATGAAAAATATATGTTAATGTATTTTTAATACAATAATATAAAAAATTGATTATTAAAAAGTGTACTTTCTTCTCTTTAGTAACACAAAATAATGCATACGTCTTTTGTACAAGTCACTCGCGTTGATGGTACATACAATACAATTATTATTGTAACATGCATTCTTTGGACTTCTCATAAATTTGTTAATTTTTATATTTGTGTGGGAGTCAGAAAATGTTTTTTAATAATAATAACATTGGACATCAACAGTTTACTAGTGAGAAGGCAAGTCGTATCGTCTTCACTAGTGAGAAGGCAAGTCTTATCGTCTTCACTAGTGAGAAGGCAAGTCGTATCGTCTTCACTAGTGAGAAGGCAAGTCGATGTCTCCAGTGAGAAGGGTCGTCTTCACTAGTGAGAAGGCAAGTCGTATCGTCTTCACTAGTTAGAAGGCAAATCGTATCGTCTTCACTTCTGAAAAAACATAGGGAAGCCTAAAGCATTGTGAGCAAGTTAAACGTTGATTAAATTCTTAAAATTACTTAATATACTGCAAACACATAAGTTGTTATTTTATGCATTCATTCCCATAAAGTTTTAAATGTTTATGGACGTTCACTACCCACATGTCAAAAGGTTTGTTTACTTTTAACATTAAATTCATCAACAATAAATGACCCCTTCAGATCTTGTGTTACAGAAATGGCAAAGCAAACATTTACATCTACATTGTATATGATATATCGTAGAGGAATTAATTCGGTATTCGCTTTGCTATTTGCACCATTATGTCATGCATATTTTTGTTGTTGTTATTCTGTTATAAAGTATTAATGTTTTAAATTGAATGCATTTATATGTATAGTACTGCACTACCGTGATTAGCTACGCGGTAAGCACAACAAATATAACAACATTTTTTGTTGCTATTTTCTTACCCATAAAAAGTTACAGATAAGTATAAACTCATCACGAAAGTAGTATAGCGAGGTAGCAATCTTCTTCATCATAAAATAAAGGATATTTTGAAGAACACGTTACAGTCACTTGTTGAATATTGTTTTGGCAAGCTACCTGCTGAAAATAGATTAATAGACTATTCTGATAGCTATGTATACTAATCTTCCTATAACTTCTCTATTTGACATTAGTGTTATATGCAAGAACATGAATTTAGCAGAGATAATTTGCATTAAAGTGAATATTTCTAGTCGACAGGTGGTAACCCCTATAAAACCCGTCACGACCCCATTGGTTGGGAGCCACTGCAATAGAGGATAGAAGAAGACAGGGCAAAGTTGTAATAATATATTAGGCAATTAAGTCTTACTTGGAAATAACATACATAGATTAAAGGCCATGTACGTGTGCATTCTTTAATTTACTCAAATAACATACATAGATTAAAGGCCATGTACGTGTGCATTCTTTAATTTACTCAAATAACATCCATAGATTAAAGGCCATGTACGTGTGCATTCTTTAATTTACTCAAATAAAATTCGTAATATTCATTTCTTCAATGAAGCATAATAGGGATAAAAATATAATTTTAAGGCAGCATTTTTGTAATTCTTTCAAAGAGATTATATAACTGGATCTCATGTTGAAATTATATTGTATTTTTCAGTTGTAAAAATTATTATTGAGAACATTTTTCATATTGTTTTCTTTTAGTTGTATCCATCTAGTCCTTTTGTAAGAAATATACAGTATAGGATGCCTGACCTAATATAGACTCACTGATAATTTCTCAGAAATAACCTCTTGCACCATCTTTCTAAGCCTTACGTTTAACTAAGAATGTATATCATTTTTATCAAGGTTTTATTTGTGCGACTGATATATATATACATGTATAAATATATGAATATAATTATTAAGTATATATATGCTTATATTTACATGTATTTTATTTCATTTAATTTTAGTTTGTATAACTTATTTAATATGTATGGGTGTTTCAATGTGTGTTTGTTAATTTTTTAAATAAAATATAACTATACAATACAAATAACATTTTAATAATTTTAATGCACAGATAAGAGAACTTTTGGATCTCTAAAGAAAAGGAACGATTGTTTTAGTAAAGAACATTGTTTTTTTTATATTTGACGTGAAACAAAACATTTAATCCCGTAAGCGTCGCACCAAAAAGCACCAGTGGTGAAGGATGTAATATAAAATTTAATTTGAAAAATTTAGATTAGAATATTAATGATAGCATGTTTAATTTAAATGTATTAAATTTTAACTTACTCTGCTGTGACATTTTGTACTAATAATGTGTGCTACTTAAATATGCCCTTTCATGAAGCTTATACGAGCTTAAAGTATTGTAATATTCGAGGAACGAAACAAATCTTAACATCCTATTCATTTAACTTTTAATAAAACTATCACATTTATATATGTACTTTAAAATGTAGGCATATATACATTTTTAAACGATACTGAATGTAATCTTTTCTTCTCTACTAATTTATCCTAGTGTAACACCACTTGAACTCGGTCCCTTTAATTAGGGATACAATGTCAATGAAAACATATGAAGCTCCAACATCCATAAGCATTTTTTTTATTTGAAAAGTTGATTTCTTTGTTCATAGTATTATAACATGAACTGCTCCTTTACAATAGTAACTTGAAGCAAAATTTCATAATTAGCATCTTTCTGTAAAAAATACAAACTTAACTTATTTTTATTTTTAAACTATTTTTTTATTCATAACATCTCAATAAAATGGAAATAAATTCTGTACACGTGTAAAGAGCATATTGTTAGAAACGTGTAGCCTGCAGACTTGACATTTTATAGAAATTCTGTTAATATGAAGTACACTTGAGAATGACAATTTTATAATAGATGTCAATATTAGTTATCGTGTAGTTTTTGGAGTGATCTTTTGCGTGTGGTTGTGTGTTTGTAACAATTTTTTCTATTGTATTACGATCCGTTGCATACATATGACTCGGTCAATATTGGGATGAGAAACAATGACGTCTCTAGAGATTTGTAGGGATTTGGGGGGACTTGGCCTCTTTTGGGGATCTGCATTCATGGTGGTGGCGTAATATTTAATGGAAAAAAAATCAGGTCAATTCTTTAGGGCCAACCTCAAGTGGGGGCCGGGGGGACTTTTGAATTTTGGCGGCCAACCTTCTCCTAGCTACGCAAATGATGAGAAAGACATAAAAAGCAGATAAAGGAATATACATGTGTGTAGGAAATCATTACAAAAATTATTAAAAGTGTTAAAGTAACAGTTTTCCTACGATTTAAAGAGTTTCTAACGTAAATATATTGTTACCAGGAAGAAGTGAGGACACACAGTGAAAAATTAAATATTTTGATATATATTAGCGCTGAAAATAATTTGCATATGTTTTAAGAAATTTGTGGAATGTTTATTATAAAATTACCATACGTATCTTAAATTGTAAAAAATTGCGACTTTAGCAGCATTATGTAGTAAAATATATAAATTTTAATACATTTCATATGAATATAATAAAATAATAGTGTTTAATTTGGAATTAAAGTTTTATTACTCCTTCATATGGGGCCATCCATATATTACGTACGCACAAAATTCGTATTTTTGTACCCCCCTCCCCCCGTTGCATCCCGTACATTTTTGGGACACCCCCCCATGCGTACGTACAAATTCGCTCACCCCCCCCCACCTTTTGAAGAAAAAATTAAGCCGGAGTCAGAAGATATTGGTTTTACTCTTTGAAGCCGCCCATAAATGACGTCACACGCCTAAAAAGGGGGTGGGGGAGGGGGTCGCGCATTTGTGACGAGAGGGAGGGGGGTGTTTAAGAAATGTGAGGCACATCAAAATGCGCACTAGAATATTTCAAAATGCGGATTAATTTTCGTTCAAAGCTTTGGGACCGTCCATTAATGACGTCCCACGTTTATGGCCGAATCCCCCCCCCCACGAAACGCGTCTTCACTAAAAGTTAGACCCCCCCCCTCTTTTCCAATATTACGTTACAAAAATGCCCCTTCCCACGAAAAAAAACATTTTTTTAATTTGAAAATTAGCATGTTTCAATTCACTTTTGTCATTTAAGTTTAAGTATGTATTTAGTGTAAGGCTACCCTTTAATATCGTAACACGCGCGAAGCCCATGTAAAACGTAATTAAATAAATTGTAAATAGACAAATTTTTAAGTACAACTTTTATTTTAAGGTACGCGTTTTGATGTGACGTGACATTTCTTATACTACCCCCCCCGTCGTCACAAATGGTCGACTCCCCCCCTAGGTGCGTAATATTATTTACGGACAGCCCCTTCTAGGGGCTGTCCATAAATCAAGTCACTGATTTTGGCACATTTTTCATTCCCCCTCCCCCCTCGTAAAGCGTCGTCACAAAAACTTAGACCACCCGCTCCAAGATGACGTCACAAAGCTTTTCGCCCCCCCCCCTCATAAAAGCTTTATTTTATTTGAAAAAGAGCATGTTTAAAATCACTTTTTTGTCATTTAAGTATTTATTTAGTGTAGGCCTGAATTCTAATATCGTAACACGTGTGAAGTCATGTAAAACACAATGTAACAAATAAAATATTTAATTTGAACTTTTATTTAAATTTGCTCGTTTTGATGTGAAGTCACATTTCTCTTAAAACCCCACCCCCCACAAGTCACACATCGTTACAAATATGTAGACACCCCCTTCCCCCCCCCCGCCCCGCTTTTACCTAGGTGCCTGAAATCGCCGCCCCGTTGTGTGTTTATAACGGCTAAGGCACCGGTGGGCGAAATACAAACTTCATCTAATTTCAAGAAATGTAAATATAAACCCGACGGATATATTTTAATGATGTGTAAACGTTTGGTCTGAATCAAATGTTAATTACTTCCAAGCAATTAAAAGTTCACAATTTCGTTTGCAATAAATTATATAACATTATTGCATGTCAGTCTTGACTCAGTCGGTCTCGAATGCCGTTTGCAGCCAGAGCGGTTTACGTTACTATGCTTAGTATTATGCAAATTAAATTCGTTTTGCGTACATACACATTCAGTCGAGGCTAGGCCTGTCAATGGGTACCCGTTGCCATGTGATTACCCGGGTCATAAAATTCCGCTCGGGTACCCGTCAAAATGTGGCTTGAAGGTCTATATTAACCGTAGGCCAAACTTCGGCTCCCATGCGGTTTTTTGTGTTTACATTGTGGCTCGCGAAATAATTTATCAAATGAATATTTTAGTTTCCAAAATATACTTAGAAGTACATCTAAGGAGAAATATCTGTCAACGGGAAATAAAAATATTCCCAACAAACATCTTTTTTCCTCTCAACGTGAAATAGAAATCACACAACACAAAAACGTTATGGTTCTTTAAAAGAATCATAAAAAGAAAACAAAAGTCCTCTGCCAAAAAAAGGATGGACTGCTTAGAGATGAAAGACGCTGTATTTGTTAATTAAAAAAAACACCCCTGCTTTGACTAACTTTGCTTTGAAATACGCCGATTGATACTAGCTAATGTTGTTTATCCACCCCTCCCCTCCCTTCACTCCTATAACCCACACCGATTCATTAGCTTCTACTTCTTGTGTTCATTAACACGTGCTGACCTAGAAAAACTGATGTTAATAATGCTACAAGGTCGTCAGTATTTAAATTTAATAAATTTAAATAGTTACTAACAGTGTAAGATGGGTAAGACGTCGATGTGAGGATGGACTGCATAGAGATGAAAGATGCCGTGTTTGTTTTTTGTTAATTAAAACACCCTTGCTTTGAAACTAACTTTGCTTTGAAATAGCCGACAGTTGGTCACCGATTGATACTATCTAATTTCGGTTTTTCTACCCCCCCCCCACAATTCCTCTCTTCCATCCTATAACCCAGTGCTTCTCAAACATGTTGGTATGGCGGACTTGCAGAAATCTTTTCATTGCACTAGGAACAGGTGCACTATTTTCCTGGTACTTACATGGTAGCAAAATGTATTTTATTTCCTTTTATTTCTTTCATTTATTCTCTTATTATCAAAAAGGACAAATTCTATACGGTTGGTATTATTGGTAGCAATTGTAGGATTATAATTATATTTTTCTCTCCTTTCTTGATAACTTCCGCGGACCCCCACTTTGAGAGGCACTGCTCAAACCCACACCCCTTGCATTCGCTTGTGTTTCTTGTGTTCATTGACACGTGTTTGCCTAGCCCAAAAATTGATATTAATAGTACACCCAAAGTTAATAAGATGGATAAGACGTCGTGTGGATTCAGGCCAATCGAGTTGACAGCGACACAGCAAAATGCAACCGTTGTAATGAAAATGTGTCTGCGAAGGGTTGCAATCCAACGCAATAAAACACCATCTGAACGTTATTCATAAAATTGATTTATATAAGAAACCGCCGATCCACCCAATATCAGAAAATTTTTGGTGTCAACAAAAGCAGTGCCACTGACCAAAGCACGATCACTTGAGATTTACCGCAGTATTGCGTCCTTCATCGCCCTTAGCATCGACTACCGACGCCAAGTGGATATTAACATTCAAGGTATGACACTGAACGTTACGTAATTGCTGTTGACATTTTGTTTGCATGTTCAGTTTACTGAATTTTTAGTTTATGAGTATGACGAATGCATTTACAACAGGAATTGAATAACAGTAACAGTTTTTAGTGCATTATAGTTAAACCGGTAATTGTAGTGCATTAGTATTAGTATGTTACTGGAAGCAAGCCGTTAGCTACTACTACTGTGTAAAATGAGGTGCATGGATGGTGGCTAGGTTGTATTGTATAGCGGTCATGACGGGGTAAATTATGCGACGTTTAGAACGGGTAACCCGGGTACACGTTGGAAATTTTCACGGGTACCCGGGCAGCTTTTTTCAACAAAATTGACAGCCAAAGTCGAGACCCCCCCTCCCCCCTCCGTACGCATGCATACGCAAAATGCCGTAAATTTAAGACCCCCCTCCCCCTCCTTGCGTACGTAATATATGGATGGCCCCTATGTTATTTTGTTAATACTATTGTTTTGTTAGTTTAGACGGAAACAGATTGCAGGCCCTGATTGTGCACAAGGATGTAAGAATTTAAAGTTTGTACTAGAGATTAGAGTAGTACATTGTATATTTTCTGTAAACGCTGAATAATTTACTATCTATTAAAGATCTTAAAATGAATAAAATATAATTTAGATTTTTAGTGTAATACAGATATAAAGACATGTATGTGTAGATATAGATTTAACCACTTTAACTTTTTTAAATGGAGTTGTAAACATGGCGACAAATTTGTTTAAAACGTTATTACCATAGTGACTTATTTGCAATAGAAATTGTTACCAGAGTGATTTATTTGTAATAGAAGTTTTTACCAGAGTGACCTTTTGTAATAAACGATTTTTTATGAAAAATAAAGACATTATATACTAAATTTAAAAAAAAATAATTCAACCGTCTGTTAATAAACAAATGAGAAACAATGACTAAAAACTAATTATAAAAATAAACTATTTTATTCCGACTACAAAGGAATGAATATAACATTTTTAATTTGCAATACAAAATAAGTAAGTGTTTTCAGGTTCACTTTATTAAGTTTAATCCACCTCTATTAATAATTTCGGTAGCCAAAGTTTAAGTTATTTGACAGGGGTCATCGTCCTCCACATAAAATAAACTCACTTATTATTAGGGGTCTACCGATATGCCTTTTTGCCGATATTACCGATACCGATATTACTGATATTTTTTTTTGCCGATATGAGTATTTGTTAGGACAAAAATAACAGCGGTCATATTTGATGACGTCATTCTTAAATTTATCACTCGTAATTATTTATCTTTTATATTAGGGGACTACCGATATGCATTTTCGCCGATGTTACAGATATTTTTTTTCCGATATGAATATTTGTTAGGACAAAAACCAGCAGTCTTATTTGATGACATCATTTTAAAATTTATCACTCCTAATTATTTAACTTTTATATTAGGGGTCTACCGATAAGCATTTTTTCCGATATTACCGATATTTTTTTTGCCGATATGAGTGCCGATATGAGTATTTGTTAGGACAAAAATAACAGCGGTCATATTTGATGACGTCATTCTTAAAATTATCACTCGTAATTGTTTATATTTTATAATTAAGAGGTCTACCGATATACAGTTTTGCCGATATTACCAATTTTTTTTTCCCGAAACGACATTTTTATGTGTTTACAAGTTCCAGATCATGACCTACATAGGACTCATAACAAAACTAACCGTCCTTTATAAAAATGTACAAGCAAAATTAGGAAGTCCTTTTGAAACTTCAACCTTGACTCATAATTATTAATTCTAACCAATAGTTTAATGGCTTTTGCACACGGCCACCTTTTATGAATGAAACAATGAGAACAAAGCAATAGTAATAGAATGAAAATGAGGTTGAAGGTTGAATGGTTGCCAATGACAACAAGTCTTCACACGGTACATTTTGTTATTCCATACGAAACGAAATGTTTTAGACATCTGCGATTCTGCGTGCATCTTTGCTATTAGAGCAATTACGTGAACATAATGTTTACATGTTATACATTTATTAGAGCAATTACGGTATACTTGGCATCGGCACTATTTACACAGTATTTCCGAGCATACGAAAATCGGCCGATACCTAAACAATATCAACGCACATGGCACACTGTATCGTGGCTGCACATATTAATACTAGGACTCTAGTATGACTATTTCAATACCTGTATCGGGGTCGATATATTAATTTGTCGAGATATTGTAAATCTAAATGATAGTTTTTTTGTTTCCGTTTTTTTGGGGGGGTCAAAATGTCACTTATTATGAAATATCGGTGACGTCAATATCGGGACATTAACATGCTACCGATACCGATATTGCCGATATCCAGATGTCGGTGCCGATATATCGGCCAGCCGATATATCGGTAGACCCCTACTTATTATAGAATTAATAAATCGATTTATAAATAACAATAAAAAATCTCAATTTCATTCACACATGTAATATATTAATCCCAAGCATCGTTTAAAAATTATGATATATAATATCAAGATGGTACCAATAAAAAGGTCGTTGATTTGTTAAGCAAAGCCAAACCAGTTATAAATGTTAGAATAATATGACAGCTCAATTTGAAATGCGAACACAAAAGTGTCAACACAGTAATCAAGCAAAATATTTTAGAATACGCACTGCTCAAAATAAAACCTTGAAAAAAATACTGCACGAAAATAACTCGTTTCGAACGTTCGCGTAAAAGTGCTTTATATGGAAATGAGATTTAATAGTTCTTACTTTGTCTTTATATTTTCTACTTTTTAAACGGCTTTCAGGCAAAAGGGACAATTAAAAAAAACTACACTAAAACCATCTAGTGTTTCCCCGAAAGCGGGACATAGCGTTGGTACACAAAAAAAAACAAAAAAACATAGAAACACCAACTGAGCTTTATATATTAGATGTAATTATTAGGGTCAGGAGTATATGTTTTGTTACAACGTGTCGTATTATCATATCTGAAGAAAGTTAAAATTATAAAACCTGAAATCGACGCTCCACAACGATAAATCACAATTTAAATATTGAAAAACAATATTGAAAAATTAATTTATAGATTAGGTTTATTTAAAATATTTATTTATAATAATTTATGTCCTCCTACTGAAACTAAGGAAATTTAAGAAATACATTCTATTTAATTAAAATTGAAGTTTTTATAAGGCAAAATTATATTTAACTTGTCTTTTTGAATGAAAAATTCCATTGGCATCATTAATGCAACTGAATTCTTTGTTATAAATAAATTAATTTTATTACTTTTTTTAATGAATCTAATTGCATAAACGCCATGAAATTAAATCGTAAAATATGGACACACAAATAAAAGTATTATGTTCATATTAACACAGCTATGAAGAAGTTGAAAAGTGCAGTTATTTTTGGTCCAATACTTTATAACAAGACTTCATTTTAAGCAGCCAGCTTTCTGTAACCTTTTATTGATAGTTCGCACACTTTCTTGAAATGTTTTTGAAAAAAAAATGACCCCTTTTCCATTCCATGACGGACTATGGGGCAAGTGATGTAGCGTTCACAAGTTTTTAGCCACCACTAACGAGCAGGGGAATGTGTGGCCAGCACAATGCCCCAGGGGCCTTGCCAGTACCTGGGCTCAAACCCGCTCCCCAGGATCTGCCTCGGATCGATAGTTTCTTTAAACTATGCTAGAAAGTACATTTCATTTATAACATTTATAATTTTGTTTATTGACGCAGTGGGTTATGTAGCTTTTTCCTTTAAAAAAAAAGGGGGGGGGTACCATATGTCCTTTAGCTCATAGACGCTTTTATGACAACACATGCAGCATTCAGGCTATTTATCTGTCAGTCTGTGTGTGTCACACTTGATATAATTCAAAGCTTAAAACAGTTGGTTACACGCATAAGATTATCCGCACAAATTATTTAGTAAAAAAACGAACCCCAAAGTGTTTTCATTGATTTAAACTTATTTGGCAGAGCATTCCACGCTTAAAGTAATCTTCCCGTGTGTGTCGCACCACAAAGCACCAGTGATGACGTATTTAATATGAAATTGGACTTGAAAATCGTAGATGCGAAGATTAATGATAGCATCTAAAGTTTACAAATGCATTAAACTATAATTTACACATCTATGAGACATATAGTTAAAATGTGTGCTACTTAAATGTGTCTTTATATGAAGCCTATACGAATTTATTGAAATACAATATTTGAGAAATAAAACACATTTTAACATCCTATTCATTTAACTTTTGCTATAACTAATAAATGTATATATTTAATATAAAAGATATGCACATCTACATATTGTAACCATTCGATTCGTCTTATTGATGATGGAACATATTTTATTCTAGTGGTACGCCATTTGAACTCGATCTCTATAATAAGGGATACAATGTCAATGAAAAAGTAGGATTCTTCTACCCCGATAAAACTTTATTCGATTTCATAAACTGATTGCATTGTCCTTAGTATAGTAATTTGAAGTGCTTTTTTTAATATAATAAATTTAAATAGTATTGCTTATAAATAAATTTTAAAAAAATTTTTTTAAATATATATTAACAAAAATGTAAGCTTAAAAAACAATTGCAAAGAAGGTAATTTAATTTTCGTCAGTATTATATTAAATAAATAAAATAAATTAAAAACTGTAAAAAAATAGTATAGCAAAATAATAATCATTTCAACAACATTTGTTTAGAGATGTATTTCTGGAAAGGATAAGATACCATACAATTGTTGTAATGTTTTCTCTTTATAATTAGTTGACATTTTTCGACTGACATAACACTACTGTCTCTTGTTGAATCGTTTCTGGCTTCTGCCACGATAAAATAAAACAAAACACCTTTATTGCCAATGTTTGGCATCAAAATCCAAGCGTTAACTGAATATTTAAGTTTTTTTTTGTTGTGTGCATCGTTAGTGTTAAATTGGAATCATGATTCTCATGATCTTATATATGTCTATTAAATTTGACAATTGACAATCTGAATAAATTTGTTTGTGTGGCAAGAGCAAGAGTTTTTATGGATTTTTTAGGTGTTTGTGTTTGTGATTCAATATCGAAAAATGTGTTATTATATCGGACTTAAGTTAGTGATAATTATATTAGCAATTAGAGAATGAAAACATTTTACAGGAACTGCATTAATATCATCTTAAGACGATAAAAAATGTCTAATTAACAATTGAATCAGTGATTATAGACATTTTCTTACATTTTTGTTAATAACTTGTAGACTGAAGACTTTATATTTTATAACATGTGTCAATATTAGATAACGTGTAGCATTTTTAGTGATCAATGGGATTGTGGACGTTTGTTAATTTGTCAACATCTCTTTGTATTTTATTTTAATCCGTTGTATGTTTATGAGTAAGACAATAATGGACTGAGAGGCACTGCAAATGAGACGGGGAAAGAAAGATGTGTAGGATAACAGTCAGAAGAACTTAGAAAGTATTAGAGAACTAGGTTGATATAAGTACTGGCTGTGTACAGTATTCGAGAACTAGGTAGATATAAGTACTTGCTGTGTACAGTATTAGAGAACTAGGTTGATATAAGAACAGGCTCTGTACAGTATTAGATAACTAGGTTGATATAAGTACTGTCTGTGTACAATATAAGAGAACTATGTTGATATATGTACTGACTGTGTACAGTGTTAAAGAACTAGGTTTGTATAAGTACTGGCTTTGTACATTTCCGATACCAACAATGTTGGTATAATTTTTTCATGTGAACAGTTAAGATTTTGAAATATTGTGTTTAACTACTGGCTGTATAGAGTTACGATTGCCAAACACATTCCATCCACATTTTCACGGTTACCGGGTCACAATTTCACTACCATGGGTAATTGCACGGAAACAGGTACCTGGTTACCCATTGAAGGCCTAACTACGAGAATCTTTCCATATGTTTATCCATGGTTTATGTCTACTCTTGCATTGTCATCAGAGTTTTTAATGTTTATAGATCGTTGGTCATCTTGGTTTCCTCTGGCAACACTTTCAATGTAAGATCAAATCGAGCTGAAATTTAACAGGCAGACTGTAGTAGGTTATTGGTGTTTTTTTTTGCTATAAATCCTTTATATATGAAACATAACTACACTTTTGGATTTTTGAATTGTCGTGCGAATGTTATGTCTCGTAAATAAATGATTTATAGTCAAAAACTTCGTTTTTTTACGTTTTTTTTTCAAATTGTAAATGGACTTTGGCGTTATCACGCGTCAATTACTTTGTATTTCCCGTAAGCGCCGCATCAAAGAGCACCAGAACTATTTTTTTAATATGACATTTTACTTCACAAGGCAGGATTTACAATAAGCATCTTAAAATTAAACACTTCTAAAATCAAACATCAAATAGTATTAAAAATTAGTGTTACTTAAAGATGTCATTTTATTGAAAAAAGAGTATGTCTTAAAACATGTAAATAAATATAAAAATTAAATTTTTAATTTGGAATTTTATTTTACATTGCGTGAACTATAACTGTTAATCATTTAATATAATATGTTTGATTGTCCTATAATTATTTCACATATGATATCTGTACTTGCTGTTAAGTCATTTTATTTTATCTAAGTGGCACGCCACTTAACTTCGTTCCCTACAATAAGGGACAAAATGTCAATGTTCATTTAGGATTTCCTATCCTTTGATATTCACTCAGTCAAGTAGAAATTAATTAAAATTCAAAACTGGTTTTTGTATTTTGATATTTATGTCATTTCAACAAATTAATCACGTGCAACTTCAATGAAAATGTGAGAAATTTTCCGTATTCTCTTAAGTTTCCCAAAATAATACATATGTCATTCGTACAAGTCCTTCGCCTTGATGGAAATGGCAATACAAATATGGTAGCATGTTGTTTTGGCGTCAAAAATTTGGTTTCGAATTTACGGTTAGGGTAATAGCCAGAAAATGTCTTCTTAATTATAGTCATAAAAATGGATCTCAAAAGTGGGCTAACAAGACAGCAAGTGTATTTTTCATATTGGTATATCATATAGTAGTTACAGACATTATAAGCGTTCTTCATATTGGTATATCATACAGTAGTTACAGGCATTATAAGCGTTCTTCATATTGGTATATCATACAGTAGTTACAGGCATTATAAGCGTTCTTCATATTGGTATATCATACAGTAGTTACGGGCATTATAAGCTTTCTTCATATTGATATATCATACAGTAGTTACAGGCATTATAAGCGTTCTTTTGTTCTTTGACTCGTGGTTTCAACTCCCGTCCCCCTATTGCTATTTCTGGTGAGAGATGAATACACCGAGAGTTTCGGTAAGATTTAGGCCAATGCGTCCACCGCTTTTATAATATTTGCAGAAACAACTTTAGTTACGTATAAAAGTAACATACATCTCAGTCTCACCTCTTATAAAGTTACATTTCAAAGTTTATATAGTAGATGTGAATTACTAAATGCACCAATTTCTATAAGAGAAAGTGTATAAGCTGTTTACCAAGATTCCATTGAGGAACAAATCCATTCACAACGGGATATGGCTAGAGTGTATTTGTGTTTAGGATTTTATCATAGACCGATACAGACCATATCAGCTAGACGGCCACTACAGATCTACAATACCTATTTTTTCATAGACCGATTCAGACCATATCAGCTAGACGGCCACTACAGATCTACAATACCTATTTTATCATAGACCGATTCAGACCATATCAGTTAGACGGCCACTACAGATCTACAATACCTATTTTATCATAGACCGATTCAGACCATATCAGCTAGATGGCCACTACAGATCTACAATACCTATTTTATCATAGACCGATTCAGACCATATCAGCTAGACGGCCACTACAGATCTACAATACCTATTCTATAAGAGACGTTGAATGTAGGCAAAAAATAAATATTTCAGTGCATTAAACTCAGTTTCCGACTAACTAACCAATGTTAATAAATCATTAAACCTGAAGTTTCCTATCATAATGCAATCAATATATAAAGCATTTTGATGTGTCAATTACCGTGACTTGATTATTCAATAAATCAGATTTTTATAAAATTATTTAATGCCTTTAAATAAAGACATGTATTTTTAACTAGCAGTAGAAGACCCGTCGTGCGTTGCAACGATCTTAGTACAAATGTATAAATTTAAAGAAACCAATGAGTGGTATGTTTTAAAAAAGGTTATGCCAGAAACCTTCGCGGAAGAGCGCAAAAAAACATAGTCCAAGTTTCATAGCAACTGGACAAATAAATTAATAATTAAAAAGCTTACAAAAGAAGAACCGATTTTAAGGGCCCCGGCCCAAAATGAGTGATAATTTTTTTTTATTATTGCCATTGTACTCAAGCTATATTTCTCAAAATCGTGTAAAATTGAATAGGTAATACAATTATTAACGTTCAGTAAAAAAGACTTTTCGGGCCCCCTGCTCCAAGGGAATGGACATTAAGAGTTCAGTGCCCTATAGTAATGTAATATAGGCTCTTAAGTTTTTATACACTAAGTTTTGTCAAAATCAATTTATTTTCTAATTATCTAATGCCTAAATTAATTTTTTATATCTAAACTAGCAGACCCGTCGTGCGTTGCAACGATCTCTTTAAAAATGAATAAATTGAAAGAAACCAAAGATTGGTATGTTTTAAAAGAATTATGCCATAAACCTTCGGGGAAGTGAGAAAAAAAAAGTCCAAGTTTAATAGCAAACTGTTACATAAATTAATAATAAAAACTTACAAAAGGAAAAACGATATTAAGAGGCACAGCCAAAAAATGAGTGATAATTTAATTTTTTTATTGCTATTGTACTCAAGCTAAATTTCTCAATATCGTGTAAAATTGAATGAGGAATTAAATTGTTACCGTGCAGTAAAAATGACATTTGGGGCCCCTCAGCTCCGAGGGAATGGACATTAGGATTTCAGTGCCCTATAGTAATATATTATAGGTTCTTAACTTTTTATATACTAACTTTAGTCAAAATCCATTTATTTTCTCATTATCTAACGCTTAAACTAATTTTAATATAGCTAATATAATGAATAAAACTACATAAAGGGGCCCCGGGCTTTTTCGCTGCGAGATGTCAATTTCAAAAACCTTTACATTTCAATTCAGTTTCATCATGGATATATTTATCAAGATCGTTAAAAAGTGAATGGCAAAAATATCTTAAACATATATGAAAAAAGACATTTGGGGCCCTCCGTCACCGAAGAAAATGTCATTAGAAGTTCAAAAACCTTGAGTATTTTAATATGGGCTACCAAGTTTTTTATACAAAATTTGGTTAAGATCCAATCATTTACTCAGTAGCTAACGCATAAACTAATTTTTTTATAGTTCGTATAAGCAAAAAACGACAGTAAGAGATAGAGGGTCCAGTTATTGCAAGAAATAAAGTGCGAAACACATGTTCATTTGAATAAATTTCAAAATGCATACATTTATTTATATTTATCAATAATGGTAAAATTTGACTGTGCGATAAAATATTAAACATACATTTTGGGCTCCCTGCCCCAAGGAAAAGAAAATTACGAGTTCAGTGCCCTATAGTAATAAAATATATACCCTCGAGTTTTTATATAATAAGATGGGTCAAGACCCATTAACTTTTTCAGAATTTTACGCTAATACTAATTTTTATACAGCTAATATAATGAAAAAAACGAAATTTAGGGGCCCCTGGGCCCATTCGGTGAAAGATTTCAATTTAAAAAATGCTGTTCATTTTAATTCAGTTTCCTCATAGATATATTCCTTAAGATCGTGAAAAATTAAATGGGGAAAACTATCTCAAACATATACGAAGAAAAGACATTTGGGGCCCCAGGCCCCGAAGAAATGGAAATTTGAATTTCTGTGCCCTATAGTATTTTAATATCGGCTACCAAGTTTTTGTATACAAATTTTGGTTAAGGTCCATTCATTTACTCGGTAGCTAACGCATAAACTTATTTTTATATACCTCATATAAGCAAAAAACTACATTATGGGCCCCAGGGCCTAATTATCGCAAGAAAAAAAGTGCGAAAGACATTTTAATTTGAATAAATTTCAAAATACATACATTTATTTATACGTCTCAATATTGAATGAACGATAAAATATTGAACATTTACTAAAAATGAAATTTTGGGCCCCCTGCCCCAAGGGAATGAAAATTAGGAGTTCAGTGCCCTATAGTAATAAAATATAGACCCTTAAGTTTTTATATATTAAGATGGGTCAAGATCCATTAATTTTCTCAGTATTTAACGCGAATACTAATTTTTATACAGCTAATATAAGGAAAAAAACGACATTTAGGGGCCCCTTTAGTGAAAGGTGTCAATTTCAAAAACCTGTTCATTTAATTCAGTTTCCTCATAGATATATTCCTCAAGATCGTGAAAAATTGAATGGGGAAAAATATCTTAAACATATACGAAGAAAAGACATTTGGGGCTCCCGGTACCGAATATATTGACATTAGAAGTTTAGAAACCTTAATTATGTCAATATGGGCTACTAAATTTTTGTATGCAAATTTTGGTTAAGATGCATTCATTTACTCAGTAGCTAACGCAAAAACTAATTTTTATATAGCTCACATAAGCAAAAAACGACATTAAGGGCCCCAGTGCAAGATATAAAGTTCAAAATACCTGTTCATTTCAATATGTATAATAATGGATACGTGTGTCATTAGTTGTCAATATTGTTAATAATTGAATGGTGAATAAATCTTAAACGTTTAAGAAAAAGAATTTTTTGGGCCCCCAGCCCCGAAGGAATGACCATTAGGAGTTCAGTTCCCTTTAGTGTTTTAATATTGGCTATCAAATTTTTATATACAAAGTTTGGTTAAGATCCATCAATTTACACAGTAGCTAGCGCTGAAACTAAATTTTATATAGCTCATATAAGCAAAAAATGACATTATGGGTCCCCGGCGCCCCATGAGTGATAAATTTAGAAAAAAAGTTGCCAGTCTCCAAAAATTTCATGATGATCGGATGAATGGTTTAGTCAGCTATAAAGGACATGCACACAGACATACATTGATTTTATATATATATAGATTAACAAAAACGACATTAAGGGCCCCCGGGCCCAATCGGTGCAAGAGAATAACTTTAAAATACCTGTTCATTTCAATCTGGATCATGATAGATATATTAGTCAATGCTTTTCAAGATCGTGTAAATCATAACGGGAATAAAGTATTTAACGCTTACAAAAAAAAAGGATTTTAGGCCCACGGCCCTGAAGGAACGGACATTAGGAGTTCAATGCCATATGGTACTTTAATATAGGCTATCAAGTTGTTATGTACCAAGTTTGGTCAAGATCCATTCATTTTCCAAGCAGCTAAGCCTTAAACTAATTTTTATATAGCTCATATAAGAAAAAATTATCATTATTTGGCCCCCGTTGCCCCATGAGTGTTAAATTTTGAAAAAAGTAGCCTATTTCCATCCCGGAAGCGTACTCAAAAGTCTCCAAAAGTTTCATGGCGATCGGATGAATGGTTTAGTCAGCTAACGGGAATAAAGTATTTAACGCTTACAAAAATAAAGATTTTGGGCCCCCGGCCCCGAAGGAACGGACATTAGGAGTTCAATGCCATATGATACTTTAATATAGGCTATCAAGTTGTTATGTACCAAGTTTGGTCAAGATCCATTCATTTTCCAAGCAGCTAAGACCTAAACTAATTTTTATATAGCACATATAAGAAAAAATTCTCATTATGGGCCCCCGGCGCCCCACGAGTGTTAAATTTTGAAAAAAAGTAGCCTATTTCCATCCCGGGAGCGTACTCAAAAGTCTTCAAAAGTTTCATGGCGATTGGATGAATGGTTTAGTCAGCTAACGGGAATAAAGTATTTAACGCTTACCAAAAAAAAGACTTTAGGCCCCCGGCCCCGAAGGAACGGACATTAGGAGTTCAATGCCATATGAGACTTTAATATAGGCTATCAAGTTGTTATGTACCAAGTTTGGTCAAGATCCATTCATTTTCCAAGCAGCTAAGACCTAAACTAATTTTTATATAGCTCATATAAGAAAAAATTCTCATTATGGGCCCCCGGCGCCCCATGAGTGTTAAATTTTGAAAAAAGTAGCCTATTTCCATCCCGGGAGCGTACTCAAAAGTCTCCAAAAGTTTCATGGCGAACGGATGAATGGTTTAGTCAGCTAACGGGAATAAAGTATTTAATGCTTACCCAAAAAAAAAGACTTTGGGCCCCCGGCCCCGAAGGAACGGACATTAGGAGTTCAATGCCATATGACACTTTAATATAGGCTATCAAGTTGGTATGTACCAAGTTTGGTCTAGATCCATTCATTTTCCAAGCAGCTAAGCCCTAAACTAATTTTTATATAGCACATATAAGAAAATATTCTCATTATGGGCCCCCGGCGCCCCATGAGTGTTAACTTTTGAAAAAAAGTAGCCTATTTCCATCCCTGGAGCGTACTCAAAAGTCTCAAAAAGTTTCATGGCGATCGGATGAATGGCTTAGTCAGCTATAACAGACATGCATACATACATACTTCCATTTTTATATATATAGATGAGGGGGAAAACACATTAAGGGGCCCCCGGGCCCATTCGGTGCAAAATGTCAATGTCACAAACCTGTTCATTCTAATTCAGTTTCGTCAAGGATATATTTTTTTAATATCTAAAAAGTGAATGAGAAAAATATCTTAAACTTTTACAATAAAGACATTTGGGGCCCCCGGCCCCGAATAAATTGACACTAAATATTCAGTGCTCTTAAGTATTTTAATATGGGCCACCAAGTTTTTGTATACAGAGTTTAGTAAAGATCCATTCATTTACTCAGTAGCTAACACATAGACAGCACAGAGATCACCCTGTTGAAGGTAACAAATGACCTCCTACTCGCACTAGACAGTGGGAACATCTCTTATTGGTCCTCTTAGATCTTAGTGCTGCTTTTGACACCGTTGACCATCAAACATTGCTAGAAACCCTGAAAAATATTTTGGAATTTCTGGCTCAGTTCTGGCTTGGTTTCAATCATACTTATCAAACAGATCACAGGTGATGTCAGTAGATGGCTGTATCTCTCACAAACCTGACTTGGTTTATGGTGTGACTCAGGGCTCCGTTATGGGTCCGGTACTTTTCGTGCTGTATACAAGGCCACTAATTCTACTGCTCGAAAAGCATTCAGTTAAAAGCCAATCATTTGAAGATGATACTCAGCTATACACTCACACTGATCCCTCTGATATTGACTCCACTGTCCAATCGATGCAAGAGTGCATTGGTGAGGTAAAGTCTTGGATGGCTTTCAGCAAGCTCAAACTGAATGATGGCAAGACAGAAGAAATCCTTTTCTGCAACAATAAATCACGCTGTACTTTGCCTCTTCCTAATTCTATCCAGGTGGCTAGTTCTGATATACTTTTCATAACATCGACTAGGAATCTTGGCTAAATTATTTCTGACAATATGTCTACCAACATCTTCATCAATTACATCTGTCGCTTTGCCTACATTGACATTCGTCAGAACAGCTCAATCGGTCATTACTTAACAGTTAGTGCCACACAAACTCTAATCTGTCCTCTTGTACTAGCTCGTATGGATTACTTCAATTATCTTCTGTCAGTTGCGCCAAAACAATGCATTGAAAAACTACTGAACGTTCAAAATTCAGCTGCCAGATTAGTTCCATAGGCAAAAAAAACATGACCATGTTACTCCGCTCCTTTACTAATTTCATTGGCCTACTATACAAGCCCGAATTTATTACAAACTGGCCGTTCTCTGTCACAAATTCTTTTCTGACTAATGCTCTTCCTATCTTACTGAGCTTCTGTCGGTCTACTCACCAAGTCGTCAGCTACGCTCTTCTGCAGACACGCGCATTCTGTGTTCCTAAGACACGAACTAAAACATTTGGCGAAAGGTCATTCTCTTATTTTGCAGCCAAACAATTTAATTATCTACCATTACACATCCGGAGTATTTCATCTACCAAGTCCTTCAAGACTGCACTTAAGACGCATCTTTTCAAAAATAATTTTCAAAATTAAATAAACAACATTTCTTTTTCATGATTAACGTTGCTTATGTGTATTGTACTGTTATTTATGTGGTTATTTTGCAAAGAATCTATTTTTAAATTATTATATGTATGTTATTATCTCCATGTAAAGTACTGCGAGCCCGGCCCCTTGCTGGGAAACAGCGCTATAAAAATTACAAATTTAATTATTTTATTTTTAGATAGCTTATATAAGCAAAAAACGACAATAAGAGCTGCATGACCCATTCAGGGCAAGATATAAAGTTCAACACACTTGTTCATTTCAATATGGACAATAATGAATACATTTACCAGTATTTTTCAATATAGTTAATAATTGAATTGGGAATAAAATCTTAAACGTTTAAGAAAAAAGGTATTTTGGGCCCCCAGCCCCGAAGGAATGGTAATTAGGAGTTCAGTGCCCTATACAATTTTAATATAGTCTGTCAAGTTTATATTTACAAAGTTTGGTAAAGCTAATGCTTAAACTATTTTTTATATAGCTCATAAAAGCAACAAAAAAAAAGATATTATGGGCCCCCTGCGTCCCATGAGTGTTAAATTTAGAAGAAAAAAGTTGCCAGTTACCATGCCAGAAGCGTACTCAACAGTCTCCAAAAATTTCATGACGATCGAATGAATGGTTTTAGTCAGCTATAAAGGACACACATACATACATACTTTGATTTATATGTATATAGATTACTGCGCCAGTTGACGACAGGGAATATCACACATTTTGAGATGTCACCAATACAAAGTTTGGGTGAATGAAGTGCAACAATTAAAAACAGAAAAGATGGCCAATTTGTACGCTGTCAGGGATTGTATTATGTTTAATATGTTTGAAGATGTAGGATTCTCAAAAGAATGATTTAATCGACGACACAACATAAGACAGTTAAACAAGGATGGCAGTAAGAAATGTCTGTAATAGATATGATATGATCAAATATATTTTCAACTTCTATTTTCAAAGATGTACGGATGTACAAATAGAAATAAAGCTTATTTTATAAAGATAAGTTACAAATCTTTATTTTATTACATGGCTGTCTATTTGAAGTGAATTCAAATTGTTTATCATGTTGGCGCCTCACTAACTTTGATTAAATTTTTTTCCTTATTATATGAGACACAGGAAAAATGATTCATATACTAAAATGGTACATTTAATGTACACACAAATTTAATATAAAATGTTTGAATTTTAAGACAAATTAGTTCTTAAAATATATTTATATTAACCGTACGGAACGATGAAATTAATTTATTTTAAATCTTTTAAATTAATGTTTAGTTGTTTTAACCACCATTACATTTCATTTTCGAAACTGAAAGTCTATATTTCTTAGTGTCATTCCACTTGACTTCGATCCCTATCATTAGGTATACAATGTTTAAGAACAGTTATAATCTTTCAACCCCCGATGCAACAGACGTGACACTTGACTTGGATCCAGTACAGCATACACCAGGTTTATCGACTGAGATCTATTTATTTGACCTTGTATAGGTTTCTAGGTTTTTATTTTAAAAAATGCCATAATCTAGGTTTTCCTTTTTAAAAAGTAAATAAACGATGTTAAAGCACAATAATTAATAAATATGTGGAATTAATATGATAAATACATTCAATTTTTCAAAAATTTGAGCAGTAGGCGCCAACAGTTTTTTTCAGCCGCTCTGTCATGAAACACTATGATATATATGGCTCTAGGCCACTGAATTCGAAAGGTGGCGCTGTTGCTGTACCATCTGTCGAAAGAAATCTGGTACAGGATAAAACAGCTTGAACAAGCCACAATTTTCAATTTTATTAGACTTTATGACAAACTTAACAGCTATAACATTTTCTTCTGCCTGCGTTGATAGAATATTTTCTCAAGTCGCCGTTTTCGGTCGTCCCTCACGGGGGACGTCACTGACGGAAAACTTACCGCACGAAAATTGTTTAATCCACTTAGCCACAGTTGAGAAGGATGGTGCATCACTCCCCAAGTCTTTGTTCTTTCTTTACGACTCAGTGGCTTTCAAACCACACCGGAAGTTGTAGAGCATGCAGGTTCGCAGCTGCTCTTTCGAAATGGGTGGGCACACGGCTGGAACAGACTCATTCAAATTTTTTTCCGCGTTTCCATTTTCGTTTGGAGAAGACAAAAATGGTTATTGGGTGGAAAAGGTTGAAGGATTTTTTGAAAAAAATTGTGTCCGCCTCCGGCGAGGGCTTATATTCAACTCCGAGTACTTTTGGTAGAACCCTCGTATACATGGTATAGACCACTGATGGCGAACCTTTTTTGGGTTGCGTTCCTGAAATTCATTATAACCCATTTATTTATATAGCAAAGTGCCAACACTGAAATGAAATCCGAAAATGTGGGTTTGGCTGGGCTGATTTGATTAAGGAAGTAATTTTTTAGTCGCGTGATGAGGCTCTGCGTGCCGACTGTGGAACGCGTGCCATAGGTTTGCCATTACTGGTATAGATCAAAAATAATCTAATAAAAAACTCAGATAGACATAATTATAAAAACACTTTTCCTATTCCGTATGCAAGAAGAAACACATACAAATTATCGTTCTTTCCGTCCGGAATTTGGATATGAAATGAGTTGCATAATCAAACTAGGAAAACCAACACCCTATCAACATTTAAACTGCAAGTAAAAATGCAAGACGAGACATAAACAATTGATAAAGTTAGGACCCAATAAAAGGAGCGTCTATAATAGATAAAAACAAAGATTGATTCCAAGAATGCTGATAAGATTGCCATTTATAAGGAAGATTACATAATTGATGAATAAATGAAGATGTAAGTATATTTTACAATAGTTAGACTGTAGCCTCACACTAAATACATATCTAAATGACAATAAATTGATTTGAAACATGCTCATTTTCAAATAGAAAATAGGTTTCTATTTTTTGGGTGGGGGGGGGCTTTGTGGCGTCAAATTTGCTTATTTTTTTGCGTGTCTAGGTTTTTTTTCTTTCGGATCTAGTTTTTTTTTACTTGTTGGCTATGTTTTTCTAAAAATTATCAATGGCAGCACTGCTTGGTTCCTTATTATTAGGAATACAACATTTAAGAACAGTTATAATCTTTCAACTCATAGAACAACATACCAGATTAAGCACATGTCAAGATTCTACCTCATGTTAATCTGACGTGGCAATATTCCGTGGTTTCAATGGCCATGAACATCATATACCCTTCAGGCTAGATAATACGCCCTAATGCTATCATGTATCCTTTAAATCCACAATAAACCACCTTCGTTTAGATCCTTAGTTTACAATATTTAACTCACATTTTTAGTGTTGGTAAGAAAGAAAAACTAAATTAGAATAAAACTATACTATTCCTAATATTTTTTTAAACTCACAATCACAAGCAACATCTTTAATAATATAAGGCAAATGCCTGTCCAGTCCTCGATAGCGATTGTCCCTCAAACGCCTACATACTCCTACCGCAAATCGCTAGTGGGACATGATTAAATCTCATTTACATATTGAACAAAATCACTCGGACGAGCAAAACGAGTTATTTTTGGTGCAGTATTTTTGTCATCATGCAGTACTGTGTTCCCACCTTGAAGTGTGTCACTCCGTGTAATTTTAACACCTACATGTCTACAATCTCCACACTTCTTGTAAGTAAAAAATTTATAACAACAAATGAGCTTCTAAGAAAGCCCCGGTAAGTTATTTTTAATATTTATCACATAATGGTGAACGTTTCCTTAAAGTTTTTCAAGTTTTACTTGTATGTGAAATTTGTCTTCATTTGTTTTTCTTTAAGTAAAGAATTATTCTCAAATTTATTTTTAAGGTACAAATAAAGTTCGATAATTCAAGCCTCGTTTAAAAAGACGTGTTTAAATTATCAGCACAAAATGTTTATAAAATTACTTAAACGCAGGGGAATAAAAACGTGTATACGGTTGGTATCTTTGTTCAAACGTTTAAGTATTTATTGTTATACTGGAATAATGTAAGACGAAATAACTGATATTTATTAACATAGCAGCTTCTTCCATAAACATATTTTGTTTCCGTTCGTAAAATTATCTGCCCTTTAATGCTCTATGCTCTAGAGTTGTGTTTTCGTTTGGCTTTTCTGTTCATTATAGTAATATTATGAAAAATTTAGGGAAATATCTTTAATTACGCATATTAGTAGTAATGTGACAGGTAAGTTTTTTTATATTATATATAGCAAGATGACGCAGTGTATATATAATATACATACATACATATATATATATATATATATATATATATATATATATATATATATATATATATATATATATATATATATATATATACTAGCGTACACCCGTCAAAAATGACGGAAGTTTTCAGTTGAAATCTAATTATTTTATAAAAAATGCACTCTTTTAGGGTGCCTACGCGCCCCAGGGGCGCCCGACCTTTTTCAAAAGCCAAACTAACATACCCGCAACGCACAGCACTATGCGCACCTCATTGATACACACTATATAGACAGGAAGTGAGTAAGGAAAGACATAATGGCGCGTTACATAGTTGTGCAACCATCTTAGCAGCTCACTTTATTTTTATTATTATTATCGTTTTTTTCTTTAATATGTTTTTGTTTATTTGTTTGTTTTTTTTTGTTTAATTTTTCATTGGAGTGTGTCTCATTGCTGTCTTATTTAAGCCATGTTTAATTTCGTTGTTCTCCTTTTTTTCTTGCTAATGTTTGTGCACGTTCTTTTCTTCTTTTCTTTCCTGCGGCGTTTGCTACGCCGTGGGTCGGATCTAGCTTTTTTTTTATTTAAGGGCTTTTCGTTTTCACATAAGACGCGAAGGGAATACGTTATTTCCATCAGCGTCGCACCACAACGCATCAGTGCTGAATTATTAAGATGAGAAGATTAATGATAGCATCTTTAATTTAAAAGTGTATTAAAATTTAATTTACGTTCTAAGAGTTTTAGTACTAATAGTGTGTGCTACATAAATGTTTCAATGCATTATACTTATAATAATTTATAGAAAGATAACATTTGATCAACGAAACACATTTTAATATCCTATTCATTTCAGTTTTACTGAAACTATTAAATTTATTTATTTACTTTAACAATATGCTTTTATACATGTTAAAACCAAATGTTGCCCTTATGATGCCTCTTTCGAAATATAATTCATCCTAGTGGCAAGCCACTTGAACTCGATCCCTATAAGTAGGGATACAATGTCAATAAATAAGTTGTATGCACCTACCACGATAAATTTTCATTTAATTATATAAAGTGATTTCATGGTTCGTAGTAAAATAATTTGAAGTGCTTCTCAAAAATAGTAAATTAAATAAGAATGTCATATTAGCCATATATTTGTAGTTGGCGTGGCTACGAAGTACATATTAATTATTAAATTATATATTTTATAAAAAATTCGACATGAATCTAGTTATTCACTCAAATCTCACATAATCTTTCTGAAAAAAATTTAACTTAATTTATTATTTTCTGTATTATTTATTTTTGTTTCTATTTTACAAATATTTTAATTAAATTGGAATGGAGTCGGTAAGCATTTAAAAAGAAATGTGTGGAAAACCATGTAGACTGCAGGCTAGACTTTTTTATGAAATCTTTAAATAGCATGGAGACTTTAGACAAGCCGTTTTATAGCAAATCTGTTATGAGCATGTATACAATAGACTAGACGCTATATAGCAAATCTGTTATGAGCATGTATACAATAGACTAGACGCTATATAGCAAATCCGTTAATGGCATGTAGACAGCAGACTAGATGTTTTATTTATAGAAAATATGTCCATCATCATCTTATTAATATTGTAAATAAAATTCGCTTTTGGGGCTTTCTATCAATTACTCAGTATAATGATATGAATTTCTCTTGGATATTATTTTCTTATAAATAGTTTTACATACATGACTCCTAATATTACCCTGATTTTTGTTTAATGACATTAAAGTAATTCCTTGGCAAAACTACATTAAATGTCCTTTATTCAATAGCACTATTAATATTCTCGAAATGTTATTAAACCTACGACTTATAACCTTTATTATGGACAAAGACTAATCCTTAAATAATCAATTTATTCTGTATTATTTAGTATTTTTTATTATTTCTCAAGGGCACTACGATGAATTAGCAAGGGCGCGGAAAAACCATTTAAGATTCTGTACATGGGTGCATTTCATGTGCTGTCTGACTAAGAAAGCCCGTTTCAAAAAGAAAGAAAATAAAAATAAATAACAATACTCTAGAAGAGTGTCTGTGATGTTAATTGTAAATGGTCATTCCCAGACATAGTTTTAAAAAATTCGTTTTTCGTCTTATATATCTTATATCTAGACATGTTTTTGACTAATACCTTTTGGGATGTTGTCTTATATATCTTATATCTAGACATGTTTTTGACTAACACCTTTTGGGATTTTGTCTTAAATATCTTATATATAAACATGTTTTTGACTAATACATTTTGGGATGTTGTCTTATATATCTTATATCTAGACATGTTTTTGACTACTGTGTTTTGGGATGTTGTCTTAAATGATTCATATATGGACATATACATGATTGGAGTGTGGCATTTTGTTTTAAGTGTTTAATTTACAGCCAAAATTAGAAATTAATTAAAAAAATTACATTTATACGTATGGATAAAAAATACATTTATACGTATGGATATACATACATTTATACACAAGAATATAAATACATTTATACATATGGATATAAATACATTAATACGTATGGATATAAATACATATATACGTATGGATATAAATACATTTATACATATGGATATACATACATTTATACGTATGGATATAAATACATTTATACGTATGGATATAAATACATTTATACTTATGGATATAAATACATTTATAGGTATGGATATAAATACATTTATACGTATGGATATAAATAGATTTGGGTACTTTGTTTTAAATGATGTATATCGTGACATTTCAGTACTAGAATTTTGGGATGGTGTGCACTTGATAGAGTTAACATAGACTTTCATCAAAACTTCTTGGATGGTGTGCATTTGATAGAGTTAACATAGACTCTTTTATCAAAACTTCTTGTTATTGGACTTAGTGTATAACGGGTATAGGAAGAATCAAAATGTTTCATTGACATTTGACCTCTGAAAACAAGGATCCAGTTCAGGCTTAGTTCTACTTGGACAAAACAGATAACGGTAGTATTTGATTCATTAAAACTTGGCTGTATGAAGTAGTTATTCTTATTAAAATTAAAATCTATACAATTAAAAAAAAACTTTATGGATATACTAATACAAACTATTATTAGTTTCAAAAGTACAGAGAAATATATTTATTTAAAATGACTTTGTATTTTCATATTTGACGTGCATTTAAATTGTATTTATTGACAGCAACGCACTAAAAGGCACCGGTGCTGATCTATTTAATGCTACGTTGTACGTGAGACACATTGGATGACAAAATAAATTAGTGTTAGTGTTAGTGATGAATGCTATAACGCTACTATTAAATTGTAATTTGCGAGTCTATAAGACATGATATTATTGATTTGAATTACTTAAATGTTTTATTTTTAACTTCAAATATATATATATATTTATTTATTTCGATAAAAATATGTTTTAAAGTCATATTTTCTTTGATATTATGTAAACCATATCATTTAGATTTCAATTGTCATATATGTTGTTGTGTAACTGTAGCAAATGCTACATTGACAGTAATGCCTATCTCCAATTTATTATAGTGGCACGCCACTTGACTTCGTTCCCTTTAACGAGGGATAATGTGTAAATCAAAAGCTAGGATTCTCTTACCATTGGTGTATTCTGAGTTAAATTAAAAGGAATTCGTGTGTTTAGTGAATTTTCCTCCCAATTTAAATACTTTATAAATTAGTAACTTGATATAAGACATAAAAATCAATTAGTTAACCTTGCCTTTGTTGATCACATTTACTAAATACGTCATGATAATTTGATGATCTGTTTATTTAAACATTGAGCTATTTCGACTCTTTATACAATTGCACTAGACCAAGCTGAAACATTTTTTAAAATCTCATCTGGAGAAACATGTAAAATATACAGATTTAAATAATACATTTTTAAATACCTCAAAGAGCCTCAGTTGATTTTTATCCTACTTTATAACAGCATTATATGATTATAAACTTTACACAACCCATGTGTCCAAAGACAAGTTTTCTTTTAACATAAATCCTAACTGTGAAATGGCCAAATAATGCACTTAGATTAAAATTTTATTTGAATAAAATGAGCTTCATTAAAAGGACTTTCCTTGAACGCTTGTTATAGTAATGGCTAAGAACTTATTAAAAACTACGTTGTATTCACATTTGATTTTTTTATTTATTGAAATCGTTATATCCAAGTTTAGGATGTGACTAACATGGAAATATTTTATAAGGCATAAATAAGTTAAGAACTTAGGAACACGGATATAGAAGGGATTCCTTCTGAGCTTAAAGTATTAGAGGACATTGGGAGGTTGTAAGTACTTTATTTAACTCATTTAATTAGTACTTGGCCTTGATTGCGCCATAAACATTTCATTAGAAAAAGATCGCTTTTTATTTATGTACTTTATATCAATGGACGTGCATGAAATTGTATATCCCGTGAGTGACCCACCACAGAACACCGATTTTGATATATCAAATATTAACTTTTATTTTAAAAACTTTGATTGCAATTTTTTTAAATTGATATTTATTTTTAAGCTCCCATAAATATGAAATTTTCGATTTGATGATACATTATATTATAAATAAGTGTTTCATATTTTTAAAGAAAATATTAATTAATCTAAATTTTTGCAATATTAAATACAAAGAAAAAATATATAATTTTAATATATTTTTAGATTAAACTAGCAGAAACCATTTAATTAATATACACAAAGAAAAATATATCTCTCTTTTCAGCCGTTATCTATGCGCTACAATTTTCGTAATTACGTCTAGGTGGCACGCTACTAGACATCGATGCTAATATAATTATGGAAACAATGTCAATAACACACTATGACTTATAAGTCCGCTAACTCTGAATATATTTAAACAAATTACTGTCCCTTGTATGCGCTATCTGAAGAAAAAGATGCACAGTACGTTCACACAAAAGTTATACAGTACGTTCACACAAAAGTTATACAGTACGTTCACACAAAAGTTATACAGTACGTTCACACAAAAGTTGTACAGGACGTTCACACAAAAGTTGTACAGTACGTTCACACAAAAGTTGTACAGTACGTTCACACAAAAGTTATACAGTACGTTCACACAAAAGTTGTACAGTACGTTCACACAAAAGTTGTACAGTACGTTCACACAAAAGTTGTACAGTACGTTCACACAAAAGTTGTACAGTACGTTCACACAAAAGTTGTACAGTACGTTCACACAAAAGTTGTACAGTACGTTCACACAAAAGTTGTACAGTACGTTCACACAAAAGTTGTACAGTACGTTCACACAAAAGTTGTACAGTACGTTCACACAAAAGTTGTACAGTACGTTCACACAAAAGTTGTACAGTACGTTCACACAAAAGTTGTACAGTACGTTCACACAAAAGTTGTACAGTACGTTCACACAAAAGTTGTACAGTACGTTCACACAAAAGTTGTACAGTACGTTCACACAAAAGTTGTACAGTACGTTCACACAAAAGTTGTACAGTACGTTCACACAAAAGTTGTACAGTACGTTCACACAAAAGTTGTACAGTACGTTCACACAAAAGTTGTACAGTACGTTCACACAAAAGTTGTACAGTACGTTCACACAAAAGTTGTACAGTACGTTCACACAAAAGTTGTACAGTACGTTCACACAAAAGTTGTACAGTACGTTCACACAAAAGTTGTACAGTACGTTCACACAAAAGTTGTACAGTACGTTCACACAAAAGTTGTACAGTACGTTCACACAAAAGTTGTACAGTACGTTCACACAAAAGTTGTACAGTACGTTCACACAAAAGTTGTACAGTACGTTCACACAAAAGTTGTACAGTACGTTCACACAAAAGTTGTACAGTACGTTCACACAAAAGTTGTACAGTACGTTCACACAAAAGTTATACAGTACGTTCACACAAAAGTTGTACAGTACGTTCACACAAAAGTTGTACAGTACGTTCACACAAAAGTTGTACAGTACGTTCACATAAAAGTTATACAGTACGTTCACATAAAAGTTATACAGTACGTTCACACAAAAGTTGTACAGTACGTTCACACAAAAGTTGTACAGTACGTTCACATAAAAGTTATACAGTACGTTCACACAAAAGTTATACAGTACGTTCACACAAAAGTTGTACAGTACGTTCACACAAAAGTTGTACAGGACGTTCACACAAAAGTTATACAGTACGTTCACACAAAAGTTGTACAGTACGTTCACACAAAAGTTGTACAGTACGTTCACACAAAAGTTGTACAGTACGTTCACACAAAAGGTTCTGGCATATTTTTTTTTAAAATACCAATTATTTAAAGCCTAGGGCCCAAAATCTCATTTTCGCTACATGAGTTCCATAAAAAGTATTTTTAATAGTTGCTAATTGATCTTCACAAAACATGATACATACAAACGTGTTGGCCCATATTAAAATTATAAATGGGAACCAAACTTCTAATTTCACTTCTTCGGGTCTAGGGACCCCACTTTTTTCTTACTATTAAAGCTTTTTTCCCCCATTTACTTTTTAAAAAAAAATTTGACAAATATTGACACATATTTTCATCATGATCCAGATTTAGTATAACTTATTAAAATATGTCTGTGTGTTTCTATGTATGTTTTGTTAAATTATTTTTATTAAAATATAACTATACTGATACATTTGAGCTTAAATTGTCTTTCAATTTTATTGATGCACGGTCTAGACAAGCTTTGGAGCACGAAAAAGTGCTTTTTTTTAGTGCGTTGTCATATAAGACGTTCAACAAAACTGTTCTTCTAGTTAACATCGCACCAAAAAGCACCAGAGCTGTTGTATCCTATATAATAAAAGGCTAAGTTCTGTAAGGTCATCGATAGCGATTGGTCTCTCAAACACACATGACTCCTACAGCCAATCATATCAAGCTTACGCGGACGTTCAAAACGAGTTATTTTGATGCAGTAATTCTTCCAAGACTTTATTTTGAGTTATGCGCGTTGTGATTTATATTCAAAAGCTCTGTTTTTACGAGTTATTTATTTTAACTAAAATGAATAGTATTTTTGACGTGATGCACATGTAATGCCAGTCGAGACGGCTGTTGAAGGGGAGTTACAACATGCCACCGAACTGTGGCGTAACGTCCTTGGACGGGCTTGGTTGTTCGTTTCATATAATCTTTACATGAAAACTTAGATCAAAAGATTAATGATAGCATCTTGAGATTTAGTAATAATAATGTGTGCTAGCTTATTATGATAGTTTATTGGAATCTAACATTTTAGGAAAGAAACACTGTTTAATAATTTTTATCTCCTAATTTCACTTTTAATAAAACTATTAAATTTATATATTTACTTTAACATATATGCATATCTACACTTTTAAGCAGCGCAACGTACTTATGAGTTCTCCTTCTATTGTATCCTAGTGGGACGCCACTTGAACTCGGTCCCTATAATTAGGGAAACAATGTCAATGAAAAAAGAATTAAGGTCCTACATCGATAAGCATTTATTTAATTTCAAAAGCTGACATCATTGTTCATAAATAATAATTTAAATTTCTCCTAGAATATCTTACTTCAAATGAAATTCCGTAATTAGCATCTTTCTGTAACAAATACAAACTTAAATTATTTTTGTTTTTAAACTATTTTTTCTATTCTTTTAATATCTTAATAGAATGAGAATCAAATACGTACACATTAAGTAAATCTATTTATAGCATGTAATTCGGATACAATGGACGTGGAAACAATAGAATATAAGAAAATCGCAAGGTTGTGCAAAATACAAAAATTGGTTGAAGTGACTAAATATTTCGTCAAAGTTTGCTTTAAGCTGTGCTACCAACAAAGTTCAAGGAACGTTTCTATCAAGTGGCTGAAAAAATTTAACAAATGACTGAAACATAATTTTTGGTTTTGAGTAAGGGTGGAGATTCTATATTATGACTTTTTTGGGAAGAAAACCCGAAGATTTTCAACGTATTTTTATAATTAAATTAAGTGTTATGGTTTTGTGTTTTTGAAACCTAATTTTGCTTCTTTTATTTGTTTTGTCTTTATTTAATGTATCCTCATGTATATGTGTTAGTCTGTGTTTGATAATTTGAATAGTTTGAAACTGACTCCCATAAATTAAAAGACTTTAAAGTTTCTAACCAAGTCTTAAATGAAATATAATCCATCCTTAATAGTCCAATAAACACACCACTATAGTTTTTCACTTAAGGAGGAAAAAAACGCATTTCACACACTCATGCCATTATGATTTTTTTATTAGCTCCTTCAAAATGTTTCTGTTTTTAAAACTATCTTAATGTGTTTCTCTAAATTTAAATTTTTGAATTCTCGAATAAAAGAATATACTTTTAAAACTAATAATTTAATTTTAATGTGTTGTTATAATATAGATTTCAAACGGAGTGACCGTTACCACTTACGTTTAATTTTCTCCAATAGTCAACTGTTTCGTTATGTTGTCATATTTGTCTTGTAATAATAGACGTGTTTGAGTATATGCCTTATGTGTATACTTTACAATGATTGTAATAAGTGATTTCCTTTTAATTGAAACTACTCTTTAACTGCCATGTTTGTTTTAATGAGTTTCTATGAGCTAACCTTTTACAGAGAATTTATCATCTGTGTTAAGTAAAGATATTGGCCTGGTATTTTCATACTGTTTTCTGTCTGTCCTTTTTTCTGTAAGAAGTTTGTTGTAAGAAATTATTATGTCTTGTTGTAAGCTTTTCCTCAACTAAAGATCATTAAACATGATGCTTTTGAAAATAAAGTTTACATTTCATTTTGTTAGACTTTTTAGATTTTGTGTATATATATATTAGAAGTGTGTGTATTGCAGGTGTTACTTGTGTTTACTTTTAAGTAAATTTTATAAGTTTTGTTCTTTAGCAAAACCTCACAGGCAGCATTTTAAAATTTTCTCACATTTTGGGTGTGTTGTTTTGTGCTGTTTCATTTCTCTCATTTATCTGTCTTGTCTTCATGTATTTTATATTTTAGTATTTAATGTTGTAATCATAAACGTTGTTGTCTTTATGTTTTGTTTAATGATATACGTATATATTTTGTTATAAGTAGAATTGTATTGATCTATTTATGTTTGTGATATTTCCTCTATATTGTGTTTCCTTTTATCTAGATTTATTGTGTATGAAGTGTTTGAAATAAGTGACATTTACACTGTTGTTTTCGTATTTTAGGATTTATATAAGTATGTTGTCTTACAATATTTTCACGTAGTCTATAGATGGTCGTATATAAGAAACCAATGTGAATGAGTTGTTGTTGGTTGTATTAAAAGTTTAAACTTTAAATAGTTGTGTGTAGCATGGACCAATTAATGATGTTTAAATTTCTAATGATGTTATTGTTATTCTTCATATCATTCATTATTGAAGGCAGAGTTTATCCTTATATCATTAACATTCTGCAGCGAACAATGAATAATAAAAATGAATATGAGTAAATTGTGAAATTTCAGTATAGTAGCAGGTGGTTTCCGGTTGATGCCTCTATTGCTTTCATCACAACAAGTCAACAATTTTATTATTAATTTACTTTTGAGGCTCTATTATCTAGCATAATATACTTTTAGTAAAATAAACATTTAATTATTTTACAAATATTGTTTAAAAACATGTTTTGTAATAAACATGAGGTGTTTTTTTTAATTAAGAAAAAGTAACTTTGTATTATCTATTGTAAGGCAAGGCTTGAAGATATTGAGAGATAAATCAAGTTATTTGTTTATAGTTCTCGTCCTTAAATGACGTCAAAAACAAGTGTTATGTGTGTTTAGACAATCTAATTATTCTATTTAATGTCAACCTTAATCTGCTCATCTACAAACACATTGATAGTTATAAAAAATATTTATAGTGGCAGGAAATAACAAAGGACATATATGTAGCCAAATGGCAGGCAATAACATAGGATCCTCTTACCCCTGATATGTTTTGATTTAGATCAAAAGGTATTTAATTCTTTAGTTCATTTTTTATAATTTATATGTAACTTGCTATAAGATAGAGAATTCATTTAATTGACATTGCCTTTGTTGCCCCCATTTCTAATGACATAATGATACTTTTATGATTAGTATTAACACTGAGTTATTTCGACTCCTCATACAAATGCACGATACCAAGCTAAAACATTCATTAAAATCTCATCTAATTAACTTGTAATATATAAAGATTTAGATCATATGTATTTTTAGATAGGGCAAATCACCTAAGTCTCATTTTTTGCGTTTTCAAAATAGCATTAAATGGTTGACGTTTGTTGCATAGCGTTCATCTCGACTTTTTTAAAGCTATAAACCATTTGTCTAGAACAGTTTTTCATATTGTTTTTTTCTATTTTGATACAATTAGTTCATTGTAAACAAATATAAATATATAAATTCCTGAACCTAATGTAGACTTATTCTTAATTTCTCAGTATAGTCAATTGCAACAATTTATTAAGGCATACACTTTATCTGAAATTGCAAACAGTTTATATTTTGGTTTCAAACAAACATATATTATATGGATATTGACTTATTTATATGTGTATATAAGTATATTATATTTATTAACATATATATTTTTGATTAATACAATTTTAATTTATATATATAATTCAAATATGAGTGTGTGTTTTGTTAAATTGTTGTTATTAAAATATTACTGGAAAATGCACCTACAGTTTCAATGTTATAGATGCACAGATAGGACATATTTCGGATTTCATTATGCTAGTGACAGTATTTTTCATTGAAATACATTGCGTTATAAAAAAGGATGTGCAACATAATTGTTATTCCTGTCAGTGTCGCACCACAATGCACCAGTGTTGACTTATTTAATATCATATATTTAATTTGAAAAATATAGATGATAGTATTAATAATAGCATTTGTAATTTGTTTAATGTATTAAACTATAATGTACAGTTATATGATATTTAGAGCCACTAATTTGTGTTACTTACATGTTTTCTAGCATAAAGCTTATACGAATTTATAGAAATAGATCATTTGAGGAACGAAACACATTTTAACATACTATTAATTTCATTTTTAATTAAAACTATAAAATTTCAATATTTACTTTAATAGATAAGCCATTCAACAACATATCTGCTTGTTGTGTGTATTATAAAATTGTAATATATTTTATTTTAGTGGCACGCCACTTGAACTCGATCCCTCTAACAAGGGATACAACGTCAATGAAAACGTAGGATTCTCATATCACGATAAACAATTTTTTACTTTAAAAAAATGACTCCATTGTTCAGAGTATAATAATTTTAAGTGTTTCTTAAAAATAGAAAATTTAATTAGAATTTCATAATTAGCCATATAAATGTTTTTCACGTGACGTCAAACTTTATATTTATGTTATTACTAGTGTATTACCCGTCAAAAATGAAGGAAGTTTTCAGCTGAAATCTATTTATTTTGAAAAAATGCACTATTTCAAAAGCCCAACTAACTTGTCCTTGTTTGATAAATACGACCTATAAAACTTTATGAAATGCACACAACGTATATTATAATAGGGGTTGTTTTTTTATTTTATAATTAACCATCAACAAATCCTATTTT